>JALQPE010000491.1:0-30109 GCA_030407315.1 Asparagopsis taxiformis | reverse complement strand
AGAGCATTGTTGATAAAGTTTGGTCGCTTACCGAGCGTTTACTGAATCTGCGAGCTCACTACATAATTTGTATTCTCGCCGAGGTGCGCCGGCGGTGCTAAGGACAGCCTGTTCAAGGCTGCTCCAGACAGACTGTCACTGACAGTCTGTCCTAGCAAGCACCCGCTGCCAATCTGGTACACGTGGGCTTCTCTATCATATCATCCACACGTGTACACTTATCATAACATTTTCCCTCTGCCATGATGGCAACCCATCTTGGCATTTCTAATTACTAATTGAAACTATGACAAACAAATTGAAACTTCAGAGGCCATTACTCCGTAATGGAGTGTCGTAGGAGCCCCGGAGAAGTTGCTACCCGACTAATTCGGGCACGCTGAATACGATGAGATAGGTTTCAGAGCGCTCAGACCACTCCTTCTAGGAGAAATCGAGGGTCAAAGTTTTCTCACGGAATTAGGCCTACCAGGCCCATTCTCAGTGAGTCAACACTCCCCCTCTTTGACCTGCTCGATGGATGAAATATCTGACACGCCGATCATTTCCCGGAGCTTGATAAATTGAACTCGTTGCAGAGGCTTGGTTAACAGATCTGCCGCCATATCTGATGTGGGACAGTAGTCAATGCCGAACAACGTCTTGAGTAAGCTGTCTCGGACGAAGTGATACCGAATGTCGATGTGTTTGGTACGAGTTCCTGAGGCATCGTTCCTAGCCATCTTGATGGAACCTTGGTTGTCGACATTGATTAGGATCGGATCCGCCGAGCTGCTTCCACAGCCAAACCCAACAATATTACTCAACCAAATAGCTTCCTTCACCGCAGCGCTGAGAGCCATATATTCAGCTTCGGAGGAGGATTGCGCTACACAGCTCTGTTTGTGAGATTTCCAGCTCACCGCTGCTCCAGCCATCATGAACACGTATCCGCTGGTGGATTTCCGATTGATCGTACAACCACCCCAATCTGAGTCACTATATCCGACAGGTGACAGAGGCTTCGATGCCCTGTACAGCACACCAAGGCTTCGAGTACCAGAAATGTATCTTAGAACACGCTTGACAGCAACCCAGAGAGATTTGGTTGGAGTCTCCACGAATTGGGCAAGTCTTCCAACAGCAAATGCGATGTCGGGGCGAGTTCCCACTGCGAGATACATCAAGCTTCCAATGGCTTTGCGGTATAATGTAGAGTCGATGGCCTCTGTTTCAGTATCACTGATGGAAATCTGAGCCTGCATAGGGGTTGCAGCAGGGCTTGAGTTCTCCATGCCGAATCGTTCCAATACCTTTTCAGCGTACCGAGTTTGATTCAAATGAAGTAGTCCTCTAGGTGAGTCCCTTACGATTTCCAGCCCGAGGCACACTCTAGCTTTCCCACAATCTTTCATTTCGAAGCGTCTACTGAACTCAGCCTTCAGCTCGTTCAACATGTCTCTGCTGCTTGAAGCGATAAGGAGGTCATCAACGTAGAGGGCAATGACTATCATCGAATCTTTACGGTACCTCACGTAGAAACATGGGTCGTACGGAGAACTCTGGAATTCTAGTTCTGAAATGAGAAACTCGTCGATCTTTGCGTGCCATTGCCTCGAGCCTGTTTTAGTCCATACAAAGCTTCTCTGCAGTTTGCAAACATGATTAGGATACTTCGGGTCGACAAAGCCCTCCGGTTGTTCCATGTATATGTCTTGTTCGAGGTCTCCGTAGAGGAAAGCTGTCTTGACGTCCATTTGATCGCAATGGAGGTCGTGATGGACAGTGAGAGCGAAGAACATGCGAATAGTGCAGAACTTGACAACCGGTGCATATGTTTCAGCATAGTCAACACCGTACTTCTGCTGGAATCCCCGAGTTACCAGGCGAGCTTTATGTTTGACCGAGTGCTCACCAGTTTCACTGACAACATCTTTGCGTTTGAACACCCATTTGGATGAAAGTAGGTTGACAGCTTCACTGCGAGGGACCAAAATCCAGGTGCGGTTTGTATAAAGGGAATTCATTTCAGACTGAATGGCACCGATCCAAAGGTCTTTCTCCTCCCCCTTGGTCACCTCAGTGAAGGTGAGGAGGTGTTCTGGAGTAGGATCGGGCGCGGTAGTGACGAGTGCAGTGGTTTTCCACCACTCACTCGGAGGTTTGCGGGTGCGAGACGATTTACGGGGAGCATTGAGTAACGAGGCATCTTGACTGTAGGATGGCGTTGGCGGAGGTGATTGAGGTGAAATATGGTCCGAATCTGAACCTGAATGGGAGGAAGAAGATTCATTTCTGGGAGTTCCTCCATAAGGTTTTTCCCTCATTGGGTCTTGTGAGGTATCTTCTAGACTGACATCAGCTCCAGTAATGTCTAGATGTGACGGTAGTTTCCTCGACCTCGTCTCCTCGAAAACGACATCGCGAGAGACAACTATTTTCTCATTCGTTAGATCCCACAGTTTATATGCCTTCTGTGATGTTGCATACCCTAGCATGATAGCCTGAACAGCACGAGAATCGAGCGCTTGGAGATGTGTGTTCGGCAGTTTGTACCAACAAATGCTTCCAAATGTTCGCAGGTGTGCAATGTTTGGCTTCCGCCCATACCATAGCTCATATGGAGTGGTTCCAGCGGGGAGAGCACGGCTGGTGAGACGATTTCGAATGTAGGCAGCACAAGAAAGTGCTTCCGCCCAGAACTCCAATGGAGTGGAATTGTGGAGAAGCATGGCCCGCATATGTTCCTTAAGGGTGCGATTCATGCGTTCCGCAACTCCGTTTTGTTGGGGAGTGTAGGCACAGGTATTTTGACGTTGGATACCCCTGTCTTCAAGGAAAGAGCTGAATTCGTTTGAGAAGTACTCTCCCCCTCCGTCTGAGCGTAGTTGACGAAGTTTGCATCCTGTTTGAGTTTCAGTGAGGCGCAGAAATCGTTGGAATGCATCGAAACAATCCGACTTACGGTGGAGCGGATACACAGTTAGTAGCGAGACTTATCATCGATGAAGGTCACGAAGTATCGAGCTCCCCCTTTCGAACGTATTTCCATTGGCCCTGCCAGATCTGTGTGGATCAGTTGGAGAAGCTCGGAGGCTCTTGTCTCGGAGAATTTTGGGATAGCAGCACGAGGCATTTTACCAGTAACACACCCTTCACATAGATTTTCAGGTGGGGACTGCTCAGGTTTGATTCGGAGTCCTTTGACCGCTGATGTCTTTGCCATACGAGAGATTCCGTTTTTGTGAACATGCCCAAGTCGCTCATGCCACAGCTGCAGTGACGCGATGCAAGCTAACTCAAAGGGATGTTGTTTATTTCTGGAGGGCATGTAGAGGTCAATTGCATAGAGCCCGTGGCGTCTATGGCCAGTAGCTATTGATTCCCCGTTTTGGTTAAGAGGACTGCATTGTTCGTGAACTGAACTCCAATTCCTCGAGCCGTGAGAGTACTTACGGATATGAGTGAGAATACGAAGGAGGGGACGTGGAGAACGTCCTGGAGTATGCAGATTCTTGCCTTCCCATTGACAAGGAGTGACAGTTTGACATCGCCACATCCTACTGCTACAGAAGTGGATTTGTCTCCGAGAATCACTTGGAACGGAGTCACGGAACGGTACGAGACAAACATTGAGCGATCGAAGGTCATGTGTGAGGTAGCAGCGGAGTCGATATACCATGTAGATGTGATTTGTACCGACTTAGCTGAATCCGAACAGGCTGACAAAAGGCAGACGTACTCCTTTTCTTCATCATTGCTCGGTTCAGTCTCAGTGGCTACGGCTGCCATAGAGCCAATATTCCCCTGCGCCAGAGACAAGTTCGGAGAACTGCGTGGTTTATTATTCGAGCGGGAGCGAGATGGTCTTCCATAATTCTGCCAGCAATATGGCTCGGTGTGATTTGTTCGACCGCAATGGGTACACTTCTTCCGGTTGTTCCCAAACTGTTTTCCAGACTTGGAAAGTAGAGCGGCTGTGTCTGTTGAGGAACTTCCCGGTTTTAAAATAGCTGCCCTGCGTTCTTCCTGAAGGAGGAGACTGCGAACTTTGTCGAATGTGAAGGTAGGATCTTCATCTCCAATTGCATCAAGAGCGGTTATCAGCGTCTGGAAGGAAGATGGGAGGCCATTGAGAACAGCCATAGCCATTTCTTTATCATCAATGTCGACGCCCATTGCTGATAGTACCGTTGCCATTTGTCGAACAAGGTTGATGTATACGAGCATCTGTTCACCTGGCTTCATAGTCGCTGTGTAAAAGTCGCGCCTTGCAGCGAGTTTGTTTAGGAGAGTGTGCCTTTGATGCACGTTGCAGATCTCTTGCCACATTTCTAAGGCAGTCGTGGTGTGTGCAAAATTTTTTTGAGCATTTCATCCGACAAGGTAATTCCGATGGCCATTCGAGCTGACTTGTCTTTGCGGAGCCATTTTAAGAGCTCTTCTTGGTCTGTCGGACGTCTAGGGCGAAGATTAGGATCAATCATGTCGTCCACCTCGCGGTGGCCAAGGAGGAGTTCCATCTTCTGCTTCCATGAGTGGAAGTTTGAATAATCCAGCTTCTCGATGCGGATGCCGGAAGTATTACTCTCCATGGCTCTGCAGTAAGTCTTATCTATTCGACCCTTCCCAAGTGGACAACCGATAGTCGTCGAGGACCAAGCTGGGATCTATAGGATAGAGACTGTCTAGCTAAGAGCGAAGTGGATGGAGAACAAGAAAGCAAGGTTTAACGATACGAAATCAGCTAGATTTCTAGTGTCTAGAGGAGAGAGAGAAACTACTTATCGGAGGAAGAAGAAGCTTTGGAAGCTTTGGTGATTTCCAGGGCCTTCGCAATACTGCGATGGCGGTTGCCGCGAAGATGGTTGCCGAAATCACTCTGAGTCCGGACGATGACACCACAGGGACTGCAAACTTTTAGAGGACCCTCCTTGAGGCGCTCGATGGTTTTCTTGTGTCTGGATCCGTTGAGATGAGCAGCTCTGGACTCAGCGGAATTGAGATATACGTTGCAGTGAGAGCACCTGGAACGGTTTGCAGCCTTGTGAGCGGCGTATTTCTTCTTATTGTCCCTTCTTTCGGCGATGCTATACGCCTTTCGGAAAACACGGTCGCGAAGAGACCCACCGTCGCGTCGAAGCCTCGGAGCCGGCTGCTCGTTATTCGGCTCGATGCGATCCTCGTCGCTACTAGACACTATGGAGATAGAGAGAGAAGAGGTTAGCAGTTATACCGATCAGTACTAAGGTCTAAACCTTGAAATTGACCGAAAGATGAAAGGTATAACTTACTTTTGAAGATGAATGAGTAGGGTAACCAATGCAGAAGTTTATTGTTGTGTGACTTATTAATGCTATACCGATCAGGACAAGGTTGCTGACTTACAAGAGCAGAACCGAGTTGAGAAAGGTATAGACAAGTCTTTTATTAGGAGCAGTCGATTCCAGTATGTTGGCCTTAAGTGGGCCAGCAGCTCAGCGGTTAAGACGTGCTGTGCAGCGCGGAATCTCGCGGTCGTGCGTTCGAGTCCCAGCGAGAGCGGGAAGAAATTTTTGTATTTGGCGCGAGATAGCTCCAGCGAATGATCCGATGTGTTCCAAGAGATGTCACTTGATGACAGAATTTTTGTGTCACGATGGCAGTAGATGTTGTCACTGTGACAGTCAGATGACACGATGGTACGCCGAGCGTCAGCGAGACGGACGCCGGGTGGCGAGGAAGACCGCGGCGCCGCAGGAGGGAGCGCGACGAACGCGACGCGCAGGCGAGCGAAAGCGCACGGATGCGCAGAACGGGAGCAGGAGGACGCGCAGGAAAGAAGACAAAACGAGAAGAAACAAGGCGAGAAAGGTAAGACTCACGCCGACGCGAAAGAGACACTCACCGCAGCGCTAGAGAATAAGAAACGACCCGAGCGAGCGCACTGGGCCCATGACCTGTTGATAAAGTTTGGTCGATTACCGAGCGTTTACTGAATCTGCGAGCTCACTACATAATTTGTATTCTCGCCGAGGTGCGCCGGCGGTGCTAAGGACAGCCTGTTCAAGGCTGCTCCAGACAGACTGTCAATGACAGTCTGTCCTAGCAAGCACCAATGACAGTCTGTCCTAGCAAGCACCCGCTGCCAATCTGGTACACGTGGGCTTCTCTATCATATCATCCACACGTGTACACTTATCATAACATTTTCCCTCTGCCATGATGGCAACCCATCTTGGCATTTCTAATTACTAATTGAAACTATGACAAACAAATTGAAACTTCAGAGGCCAGTTACTCCGTAATGGAGTGTCGTAAGAGCCCCGGAGAAGTTGCTACCCGACTAATTCGGGCACGCGGAATACGATTAGATAGGTTTCAGAGCGCTCAGACCACTCCTTCTTGGAGAAATCGAGGGTCAAAGTTTTCTCACGGAATTAGGCCTACCAGGCCCATTCTCAGTGAGTCAACACTCATGACGTGATAGAAGTTTCTATTGCTGACCACATCTGTACGGTCATGAAGTTCATGATGATGAAGGGCTTGATGAAGGCGAAGGTAAATATGTGCACAAAAGTTGTAGTCGAGAACAAGGTCATTCCAGGTTGTCAGGAAGGAATCATGACGAAGTACGTTTCGATTGCGCAGGGCTTCGGAGACGTAAATAACCCGGCGTTCGAACATTGGTCAGCTATCCCAAGTCGATTTGCAACTGAAACTAGTCCGCCAGACTCGAAGAATATGCAGGGATGCACTGTGGACGTCCTATTCGCTTCTGCGTTTCGAAAAGCTTCGGTGGACACCAAACTTGTCATTCTAGATCTCACTGCAATGTGGACGATGTGGAAACGTAGGAAAGGAGATGGTGGTATAAGTCTAAAGACATGCGCGCAAAAGTGGTGCTACAGCATGTGTGAAATATATGACATACTTGAGAAAGCTGTACGGAAAGAAAACTCCTGGCATTCCTCACCTCATCCATGTTTCAGGAAGTTACATGAAGTACCGGAGCCAGGTGGACGAACACGAAAAACCATACGATATCGCATTTTGACTGTCCTCAAAGATTTCTATCCTTCCGACGCACCAACTGGGAGAGGTATACGTGCAGCATTGACGCGGTCTATGATGAAAGAAATCCGTTATGTGGTTTTCAACGGCCCAATTCTATCGGATGACTCTCTCAACCATTCCGTCGCGCCTGAAATAGGTGTGCAGGAAAGGCGGACTAGGCGAAAATCCTTGGAAGAGAATACTGCACCTCAACCACGACAACAATCCGCATCGTATGGTGATACTTCAAATGCTGCCATTGATCGCTCGGACGTGGTACAGAGTCCAAATGTACTTACCCAACAGCAGACACAGGGCAGTCTGGAAATAACGACCATTTCGCTAATTTCGGACCAGAATTATTTTAGCGGACCAAAACTTTTTTTGCATGAAAGCAAAAAAAAGGATATGTATGGGAAGCTCTCAGTGTGCTGAATGCTGTGGTGTCCATTTAGAATAGATTCAAACATTATTCCATTAGTTATTAACAACGATAAATTCTAACGATCTCAAAGTTTGAAGTTACAAAATTTCCGCAAGTTTTCGAAAGTTTGGGAATTTGTAATTGGACTGCTACATTATGCACAGATGACCTCAGCGCTGATTCCATCCAAGGCTGTCCAGAGCGGCGATCGCCAGTGATGCCGTATTAAATTCTACCCTGGTAGATTTGATGGCCGTCTCGTCGGCGATTCAAGGCTGCAAATCATTGTGGTGCTCCTTAGCAAATCGCTTTCCTATCGCTGCACATCACAATGACAGCCACACATACCGCTACAAGTCGCTGCACATTTCGCAAATCGCCCGCCCAACCTTCGAAATCGCGCGTTTTCACTGCGCAGTGATCGCCACAAATCCCGCCGCAAGTCGCCGCACATCTCTGCAAATTGCTTCCCCACGGCTGCACATCTCAGTGACAGCCATACACACACCGCTACAAGTCGCTGCGTATTGCCGAAATCGCCTGCCCATCGATGGAAAACACAGTGATCGTCTCACATACCGCTTCAAGTCGCCGCACATAAGATGTGTCAACAGATTCTGTTCAAATTGCTTCCCTACTGCTACAGGCTACTGGTTGCAAGTTGCTATACTAGTACGCAACAGCTGCTGTTTCGTGGTAAGTGTCACATGTGTGATACAATGTGCCAATTGTACGGCTATCAACACACTTTGTCACAGATCACTGCAAGCTGCGTCACGATGTGCCAATAATGTTGCTTCACTACAAGATACACTGCATGCCATGTATCATGCTCTTTTGCCAAGAAACCCACAACTTTTCACGAATCGCTGCTCATCGTTACACTAGAAATGCGCTTACGCTACAGTGTGCACACAGAAAAGTGAACTGCAAACCACGATCACATGCATGTGACACTGCCACATGTTGGTTAGCTCATTTGCATTTGTGGACACCCATTCTGCAGTTTGGAAAGGCTAATTAATATGTAGTCTTCTCTACTCTCGTAGTCTTCGCGGCCGAAAATGACCCAGTTTTATGTATGCATCCAGCATTCCTCGGCTAGAAATACTCATTTAGACACAGCTTTCATTCGTTGAACGAAGCTTATCTTGTGCAATCAACGTGCAGTGTATGCCACAAAAATTGCGCATGCCAAATATACAACTGTGCACAGTCGGCTCCAAAGAACTTCCTAGCTTCAACCTAAATCCATTGGGACAAGAAGCTGCCAAAAGTAACAACTTAATGAGGTCAACGTCAAGATGCTTCAATGCGCGTTCATTCATGGGCGTACACAGATGTTGAGCTAGCGTTCTGTGAATAAAAGTTGGCGCATGACAACACGTTGTACAAACAACTGTTTCCAGCTGGCTATCACGCATCATTGCGTTTGCAACGGAAACATGGCAGAATATTACAGAGTTAAAATGCAATGTTTGGTCATAGGAAGAAAGGTATGTTCATGTTGACGTCTCAGAGACACTATTTTATCAACATAACCAGTTTGGTTGCACGATGGAGTTTCTTGTTGTCAGAGAAATCCTATGGAAGCCCTTATTGTCTTCTTGTCATTAGCGCTAATTCTATTGTCTCTTTTCAAAGATGAGAATCTTACCAGCACGGTGTCCACGCTTATTGTTTGTCTGAACGGAACCCGTCTCCCTTTCACCCTCGTTGTGCTGACAGTATATTGCGCATCGAACAAGTTTTCATATTGATTATATGGTTCATACCAAGTGATAGAAAGAGTTGACGCTACCCCATCTTCCGTCCGCGAACTGACAGAGACAATCTCTGCAATCCAGAACTGACAACGTTCGTCGTTTGTCTTAACGGCAACCATTTCTCCGGGATTGTACTCGAAATCAAATCTTGGTTCAGAAACTACCTTGCACTCTGAAGTTTCAGTCCTTTCTATGTCGGCGTCTGCAACGTAATTAATCTCAAACGTCCTGCTTTGATCCCAATGGAACTGTTCTTCTCTTGTATTGTAGATCCGATCCCTCAGCGATCTCAGAGACTCTATTTTCGAAGTAGAAGCAATTCTTTCTTCATTGGATTCCAGACATTTGTTAATATTCACCACGTTATCTGGTGCTTCGAGAAATGTAGGAGGTGTTTTGAGTAGCGAAGGAACAAACTTCAGAAACCCAGACTCAGGGTTTCTGATGTTAAGTGGAATCCAGTTGTCCTCACTGTTGACACGGACTAAGCATCTGGTTTCGTGATAGGTTTTGATCCCCATCGAAACAGATTGATCTCCATCAGTTCCAGAACCCCGACATAATTTGAAATATCGGTAATGACTGAACGAACTTATCTTATGCAAACAACTCTGGGAAACGCATAAAGCAGAAAAATTCGCCACATGGAGCATCTGTGACACATATGGTCGAGGAGTATATGACTCTCTCAACTGCTCTATCATGTTCTCCATTGTGATAGCTTCGTTGATCCGCAATCGTTGCGAAGTGCGACTAAAGCATTGGTCTATGTCGCAGTGAGTATGGCCAATAGGGAGGAACGATACAACTATCTCCTCAAATATATTCCGTGCAATCAACATTTCGAGATACGCGAGAACAAATCTATTTTTGTTCTCGCGGGTGCAATTATCCAACTGAAGAAACATAGTAGGCGGTAGCTTGCTATCAGTGTCCACCTTGCGTTGAAGGACTCGGTGAATAGTCTCAATCACGTGGTTGCCACCAGTTTCGTATTCTTCTGTCAGCAGAAAAAGGGTCAGATGGTTACACGGACCGTGCTCGAGAGCTCCAACGAGTTTGACTTTGATTTTCTCCCCTCGCGAAGATTTGGTGCCAAAAACAAAATGTGGTAATCCGAAAGCTGACTGATCAGCTCCATCAATGACGAACGAACAGAAAAGAGTTGGATTTCGTTGCGCTTTCATGCGATTGTTCTCGTAAGCCATCCGTTCCTTTCTTATAAAGCTCAGATGCATTCTGTGTCGCTCATGAAGCACTGCAGACCTTTCCTCGTTTAGTCCACACCTACTCAGCCCCGATCTGAGGAATTCGCACTCACTACATTTTGCAAAACGGTGATGTTTTCTTACCTTGATAGTACTGCACTCCTGCTTCCAGACACGCAGAAAGTAGCTTTCACTAGGTGGTAACGGGTTGTGTTCCTTTCCATGCACATGGGAGAAGTCCTCCAGAAACTTTCTGTATACAGTAGACTTGTTGAAAAATGGAAGACGTTGTTCAACTCTGTCGGGCATGAGTTGTGCGGTTGTCTCAGCAAGTGTCTTCAGGAAGTTGACTATTAAACATTTCCTGTCTGCATTCCCTCGGGATTCTCTGTGCATGGGAGAAATAGAACCAGAAGCAGCTGCAGATGGTGTTCCCTTAATACAGCTTTGAAGCGTCTTCGAAAATCCCAGACCATTTGCCAGGAAACGACTGCAAATTCGATTGCCATCGAATAGGAATAAATTGTCTTCCGCCTGAAACATTGATATCAATATTCTTTTCCTTTCTGCACGGCTCACAGAGGATATACGTTTGAATTGAGCGAATGCATAGTGCCTATCAACAGCTTCAAAGCATTTAAGCTTCTTGCAGCATGATAAATTTTTCTGGAAGGGATTACTCTTCATTTGTAACGCTTTCGTTCTTTTTTTCTCGAAGCGCACTGATATTGACATCAGTTACCTCCTTGCGACGGTTGTAGTGGTAACGCCTTGTTTCTCGTTTTCGATTGCCGTTTGGCAAAGGATTTGAAGCTCGTGAGGTATCTCCAGATAATTCCATCTTATGCGCTCGTGTTTCAGTCCGATTGATTTGGGGAAATACTCGGATTCTCGTCGTGACAGCACCAGACTCAGGCTTCTTTGTTGATGAGAACTCCTCATGAAGTTAAAAGGAAATACCTTCTTTTATACTCTCATTTAGTGAACAATCTTTTCAACCTGAATGTGTTCAAACAGATCTAGATCAAGAAGATTCATGACCAAATGTAGTTTAACTGTCAGCTCAAGCTCGCAACGACAAGATATAGACAGGAACGTCTCAAGTTTCAGGACACTTGCGATATGATGTGATCAACCTGTACGTATATGTAGTGAAATATGCTGAACGCGCATGCGCGTATGCATAGGAGCTTTTATGAGCCGTTTCTGTTCTTCTGCCGGATGATCATCCCTTTCCAACCGTTTGATTTCCATATGTCATGACATGAACGACTTCATTCATGAATTTAAATGCCGATCGACATGTAAATATAAAACTGACAACTGCATTCAATTTATGCTTCGAGTCTTCATTTCATCCATGGTCCGGCACACGGAATACTGTTTGTGTCAGCAGTCAACCTTTGCCGTGATGAAAATTTTGTATATGTACAACAGGAGAATGGTTAAGGACGCTTCATACGTTGGAAAGTATGGAAGATAATCAAGTGAGAGTGGACCAAGGAATTTGAACGGTCATTCTGGGATGAATACATCGAAGTATGGCTCTATTTCCATGGACTGAAAATTTCTGAAGCCCTTTGCGCCATTGGATGTCTGCACATACATACCCACGTGGACATATCCACTCTCTTGGATACATGTAAGTAAATATCCCCAACGATATTAGCAGCATATTTCTGCTGATGGGCCAATCGACCTTGCACCATTCACGGGACGTACATCATCCATTGCGTACATATATACATGGACATATCCGTTATCTTGGATTTATGCAAGAAAATACCCACAAAGATATCAGCAGCTTCGTACTGATTATGGGCCAGTCGAACTTGCGCCATTCACTTCGCGTACGTCATCCGCTGCCTGTGCGTTATCAGCGTGGCTGTTACACAGCATTACAGCCCACGCCATTCTCACGTTGTGATGATACATCATTCAAGGCCCGCTGAGCTGCTTCATATCTATCAATGCTTACAGAAATCGAGTGACTTGTAAATTATAGTAATTGTGTCATCTCAATATGAAAGTATAGATGGATGACAACTACATTTCCATGGGCTTTCGAAAACACATATTTGAATCACCCTGTCGATATTACTGTATGCGCAAAGATGCAGTTCTCCCTCGGGACATCTAATTGCGTGTTCACGACGCATTTCAGGAGCACATGACATCATATCACTACAGATGAACGGAAGAACAATACGTTTCCGGAACGCGCGAATATTTTCAGTTCGGTAGAGCCTTTCAGGTCATCTCAATATTGGAACATAGATACATTTGACTTCATTCTGTTCGTGCAATAAATTCCAATAAAGCACCCTGAAGCTGGCACTTTTTCATTGAGGGGAATGCTCCTTCACCTTGATGATACCAAATAACTTCATCTAACCATCAATCAATCATCTCCTTCTGAAGATAAACATGGGTAGAACTACAAGAAGAGAATCGGCTCGAAAGAGAGCTGCACAACCCCGACCATCCCTTAAAAAGGTGAACATCATGTTCGCTGATATTGAAGACAACAGTGTTATGCATTCAGTCGATCCCCGTGCTTGTATCCCTCTAACAAATCCTCGAACGATATCTACCTCTGGTTTGAATCGCCTGGAACACAGCTTCATAGATGGATCTCAAACGTCGACAACTTCACCAGGATATAGTGCTGCCGGAGGAAAAGCTGTCGTTATACGACTCGAAGGTGTATTCGCCTACTATCCCAAGACCTATTTCACTGAAGTGAAATGTATGGCAGCATCAGAGATTGACGTATTGATGAAAGAGACATCTGAGTGGTTTGGTGTTGTGGATGGGCATCATAGACTTTTGGTCATTCAACGACTCATAGAGCGGAGACCTGAGCAATGGTGCGGATTTCAATGGAATGTTCTGCTTATTCAACCTGCTCCCCTGGAAAAGCTTCGTGCGTACGCTAGAGCACGAAATGCCCTACAAGAAGACACTTTCATTGTGAAAACATCAGTGTATGACATTATGAAAGCACTTAAAGACGATGCAAATACCCTCATCCGAGAGAAAAGCCTTGACCAGGAAAACTTACCCCTAAGGATTTATATCTGATGTAGCGGATTTATACGCTGGTGGGAAAGGAAGATCTACGAACACACAGAAACAGCTAGCTGGGTGTGTCATACGTCTTTCAGATGCTGTAATGGATACAATCCGTGACATTGTCAATGGAGAATTCATTGATCTTGCAAAGGCATTCAACAAACGCTCTTCTTCCTTCAGTGGGGTCTCCTTGAAAGATGAATATTCTCTGGAGTGCAGGGTTTATATTGACATGATATCTACAAATACTCTAAAAGGATCTTCAGCGTTCATGTCTGCCTGCGAGGTAGACCAGATTAATGCATTGTACCGTGTACAGCGGCACTGCAGGGATCACTCTTTCAAGAGCATCCATGCAACAGTTATGCAGAAGCAGGTGATAGCTGCAAAAGCAGCTCGTCTCGAGGCCGAAAAGTTCGAGAGGTTCCTGGATACTGGAGTAAAATGGCCAAAAGAGCCGGAGCTGGCTCGCAGAAATCTATTGCAAACTATCATTCTCGACGAAGATGTGGAAACCAATAATGGAAATGATAATGAGCTGTTACCCTCTCTCCTCAAGATACATTCTACTGCATTCCCTTCGAAGCATTATTGGAGACTCAAGAAGTACCAAGCACAAACCAATTCGTCCCCAGGAGAGGAAATAAATAGATTGTTTTCGTCTCGCCAGAGAACGTCTAGTTGGTCTTGCCAGTAAGAGCATTGAATTTCACAAGAAAAGAAGAGTTACAAGGTCTTCAGGAGACTCTGACATATCTGTGGTTGAAACTAGGTCATTGTTGTCTACCTTCGATTCCACGAATATAAACGACAGTTATAAATCCTGTCTGGAGAAAGATGATTGTCCTGGTGCTGAGGAGACGAATTTATCACTTCAAGAACCTTCACTGAAGGCAGAGAAGTGCGACTCGGAAATCCAAATTGTTTGTGCCGCTGGACCTCTTTGTATTCTTTCTAGAGATCGTGCTGCACAAAGACTGGATAAGATGCTCTCACGATGTACTGTTTGTGCTAAAAACGTCCATGACTTATGCGGAGGTGGTGAGTGCTCTGAAGTTGTCTGCAAGCTTTGCAAGGATAGAAGCGGTTCCAATTAAACTTTCTATCTTTAGCCTCTTTTTCCTTCATGTCGTAGTTTTATTACACAATATGTTGTCATGCGCCAACTTTTATTCACAGAACGCTAGCTCAACATCTGTGTACGCCCATGAATGAACGCGCATTGAAGCATCTTGACGTTGACCTCATTAAGTTGTTACTTTTGGCAGCTTCTTGTCCCAATGGATTCAGGTTGAAGCTAGGAAGTTCTTTGGAGCCGACTGTGCACAGTTGTATATTTGGCATGCGCAATTTTTGTGGCATACACTGCACGTTGATTGCACAAGATAAGCTTCGTTCAACGAACGAAAGCTGTGTCTAAATGAGTATTTCTAGCCGAGGAATGCTGGATGCATACATAAAACTGGGTCATTTTCGGCCGCGAAGACTACGAGAGTAGAGAAGACTACATATTAATTAGCCTTTCCAAACTGCAGAATGGGTGTCCACAAATGCAAATGAGCTAACCAACATGTGGCAGTGTCACATGCATGTGATCGTGGTTTGCAGTTCACTTTTCTGTGTGCACACTGTAGCGTAAGCGCATTTCTAGTGTAACGATGAGCAGCGATTCGTGAAAAGTTGTGGGTTTCTTGGCAAAAGAGCATGATACATGGCATGCAGTGTATCTTGTAGTGAAGCAACATTATTGGCACATCGTGACGCAGCTTGCAGTGATCTGTGACAAAGTGTGTTGATAGCCGTACAATTGGCACATTGTATCACACATGTGACACTTACCACGAAACAGCAGCTGTTGCGTACTAGTATAGCAACTTGCAACCAGTAGCCTGTAGCAGTAGGGAAGCAATTTGAACAGAATCTGTTGACACATCTTATGTGCGGCGACTTGAAGCGGTATGTGAGACGATCACTGTGTTTTCCATCGATGGGCAGGCGATTTCGGCAATACGCAGCGACTTGTAGCGGTGTGTGTATGGCTGTCACTGAGATGTGCAGCCGTGGGGAAGCAATTTGCAGAGATGTGCGGCGACTTGCGGCGGGATTTGTGGCGATCACTGCGCAGTGAAAACGCGCGATTTCGAAGGTTGGGCGGGCGATTTGCGAAATGTGCAGCGACTTGTAGCGGTGTGTGTGGCTGTCATTGTGATGTGCAGCGATAGGAAAGCGATTTGCTAAGGAGCACCACAATGATTTGCAGCCTTGAATCGCCGACGAGACGGCCATCAAATCTACCAGGGTAGAATTTAATACGGCATCACTGGCGATCGCCGCTCTGGACAGCCTTGGATGGAATCAGCGCTGAGGTCATCTGTGCATAATGTAGCAGTCCAATTACAAATTCCCAAACTTTCGAAAACTTGCGGAAATTTTTTAACTTCAAACTTTGAGATCGTTAGAATTTATCGTTGTTAATAACTAATGGAATAAAGTTTGAATCTATTCTAAATGGACACCACAGCATTCAGCACACTGAGAGCTTCCCATACATATCCTTTTTTTGCTTTCATGCAAAAAAAGTTTTGGTCCGCTAAAATAATTCTGGTCCGAAATTAGCGAAATGGTTGTTAAATATCGGATCGTGTTAACGCTGAGGTCGGTGCTGCAACACAGGTTGGTGAAGAGGCGACAGGGAAAGCGGAAGATTCCGAAAGCGCAAAGCAGGTTACAACGGACCGCGCAGTGCCTACTGCGCCTACCGACAACAATTCTTCGAAACCTGGAGATTGTGAAGTTGGGGATGTGTTGCAGAAGAACGTAGGAACTCAAGAGCTTGAACCAACTGGTGCAAATCGAGGAAGAAATGACCACGGTGATGAAAATGACCTGCGACAATCACCTAGCCCAGTGGCAGCCGGAAGTGCCACGCTCAGACCAGAGCAGGGTGGAAAGTCGCCGGCGAATATGTCAGTTGGTCATCCAAGAACTGGTCGAGATGGTGAAGGAGGTCCTGAATCTAGGAAGGGCGATGGGTCTAGAACGAAAGATGTCCGCGAAGAAAAATGTCCCGAACATTCTTCTGGAAGGACAACGGAGGACCCGATGAAAGGTGTACGAAATCAGGGTGATGGCACTGGAGACGCTATGTTATCTACAGCGGATGTCGGCCTACCTGTTTTACCTGAGCTGGAGGACACGGAAACACCTGTTACCAGTTCTACGCCTAGGAAGTTGATGAAAGCCAAGCATAGCAGTGGTTCCGTGCCCTTAAAGGCAAAGCCGAGGAATACGGAGACGCCGCCAATGATTCTACGATCCAAACGGAAATTGGTGGATGTCACCCCTCAAGAGGTTATTGACCTGGTGGGAGAGGATACCAGCAGGCCGCGGCAGAATAAGAAGCAAAAGATGCGTGAAGACGCAAATTTGCAATCCGGCAAAGACGCTGCAGTCCACGCGGTTCAAGGAGGTCAGTATTCGGACAGGCAACAAAATGATGTCCCTGACAAAGATGTGGAGGAAGGTATAGAAGCGAAACTGCCTGTTATCATTCATCCCGACAGTCGAATGAAATACTATGTGAATGGGAAACTGGTCGATACGCTTCGAGCCGAGGTCGCTGAAGCAGCAGCGAGTGCCTATTCGGCACAAAATGTTTCCGCTGAGTTTCTCTCGAGGGCTTATTTCCGAGAGAAACGAAATGAAATAGACTTGGTTGGGTTTACAATTCTGGACGGAATATTCAAGTCTTCTACTACCGCAGATGCGATCCACGAACTGCTCCTTCATTTTTCTGCGTTGTTTGAGGAACGTCTCGAGGATGCCAAGAAGAACTCTGAATCCGGTGACACCCGCAGAGATCCGGACTGGACACCGTGGTGCATGGCTATGATGGATGGGAAAAACTCTGATGAAGAAGGTGAGAAGGGCAGAGGAATCTTTATAACAAAGCGGAAGAGCTTATGTGATGACCTCGAGGATAACAATAATAATCTCTATCGGTAGAAGATGATTGTTGAGCTCGGTCTAGGTATTTGTGCGGAAGGTTTGGAATTGAGGACTAGTGGGAAGGACCCGATGGCCTTCCCCAGCACTGGAACTACTTTAGTGCTGACTGGAGAGCGGACTAAACCTCGTGCTGGACATACAGACTATGAAGTGGGAATCGATGAAGTTAACAGTCCCCCTTCTCCGCCATCCTACTTCATGATGTCAAGCGGCGCAGATGGATTCGGCCTCGTGCTTGCACCCTACAGTCATGTCTGTTTATCCCATCCCAACAGAGAGTTATACAGAGTTCCAATGAAGAGGTGTGAAGTACCACCATATTCTGTTCTTGTCTGCCGAGGGGATGTTTATCACCACGAGGAAGGATTTGAGAGCAATAAGGGTCTTCAATACAAGTTCCCGATCCGATCTCACATATTCCTCAAAACTGAGCAGCATCAAAGTGAAGAAGGAGAATATGTCGTTGGACATTGGGAGGGCAATTCGAAATTGAAGTGATGAAGGGCATCTGTCCAGCCGTGTTGAAGCCTTAGTTGGGTATGAATCCGTAGAGTAATAACCCACAATTCCAATAGAACATGATAAAGGAGATACTGCATGGATTCTTTATATGGTCAGATCAATTCCACAAATGTAACAAACACCACATGCAGAAAGCTATTCTCCACAGAAAGCTCTACCTACAGGAGCAGCAAATTCTAAACCTCTTCAGTAGATGCAAGAAACGATAGCAGATAGTAAAACCTGGTATTATATTACATCGTTCACTATCCCCAGTAAAATTTTCAGTTCCTGAGAACAGGAGTCTGGCCGGGTATAAAGTTGGGTGGTTGTAGACTAAGTGCACCAACGCCATTGCCTGGGGGTACCCCGGATAACCTCAGCCAATGGCGTTGGTGCACCTGGCTTTTGGGAGGCCAAAATAATACCGGGTATTATTTTGGGTCGGTATAGACCAAGTGCACCAAACCCATTGGCCGGTGGTAGTCTGGACAACCTCGGCCAATGGCGTTGGTGCACCTGGCGTTTGGGGGGCCAAAATAATACCGGGTATTATTCCTAGTTTCTCAAGCCAGGTGCAGTGCACTCATTGGCCGAAGCCCACTTATTTGTGGTTCATGTTGAATACAGATGCATTTGGTATGTACGCATCAGCTCCACGAGTTGGTGCAAAATGCTGGGAAGTATGTGACTTCAGCATTATGTAGTTATTACTTGAGTGGTTTTGGGGTAATCACCATGACCAACTCGTACCTGTTTAGCCACTTTGAGTATGAACTCGTCGTATAGCGATTGTATTTGGCCGCAGAAATTAACTGAATTTCGAGTATTACTATTGATCTGAGTCAAGTGGTCTAGAAATAAACAAAAAATTGAAATCAGAGTTGAAACGGATTGTTCACGTTTGATCCTTTATCAGACTGCAGTAGCGAAATAAATCTATCTTAATCGTCTCTGTATCGTCGTTATCGGGGTCGTACACTCAATCAAGCTTCTCTCCATTCCTGCTTTCCCTCATCCTTCAATGGCTCCTCGCACTCGCTCCAAACCCTCTGCCCCCGCCCCTGCTCGCGCTTCGACTCGCAGTCGGGCCTCCGCTCGCTCTCGCGCCCCTTCTCGCAGCCCTGGTCACGATAACTCTGTCACCGCCGAGGTTCAGTTGTCAGACTGTCCCAAAGCTGACCACAGGCTGTCTCCCTTGGATTTGCACAGACCCCCCCTATTCTCTCTGCTTGAGCTGAAGGAGAAGTTCTTGAGGGAAGGATTCACCTCCTCAATCTCCCGAATCCTTGCCTGCAAAATGCTCCTTCCTAGTGAAGGCAGAACAACCCCCACCCTTCAAACGTTTTACATCGATGGTGGCCATCGCGTTGCGGCTCTCCAGAAGTGCATTCGTGAAGACCCGGAAGGGCAACATCCGTATGCTGCTTCATTCAGGAACATCGATGTGGCTTTGATCAGGCGCCCAGGGACAGAAGAAGTTTCCGATGAGTACTTCACATCTTTTGAAGTACTCGGGCTGTCCATTCAAGCAAACACACTCACACATGATGTTGCCCTTGTTTCTTTGGTAGACCGAGTATGTTCTGTGGTCCAACTGCTCACGACCAAGGACATGCTGGGTGAACCGAATCGGAAGTGCATTCAGGTCATCATGGACAGCCAGTTGTCGATATCGAAACTGGGCTACCAAGCCATCAACAAGCACGTGACTGCTGCGAAAGGCTTCCGGACTGTGAACAACAAAGCGCTTGAGTTCTGGAGTTCCGTACCGAGCATGTTCACCAAGGAAATTCTCGCTGCGGAACAGGAAAGGGCCGTTAAAGAAGGCCGTGACATCAACGACGATGTCTTCAAGCAGTCCGTAGACATGTATGGCTGCAACATGGATCTCGTTTTCATGGCAGACTTCCGTCGCGGCTCGGAGTATCAGCAAATGTTCATCTTGCTCATAACAGCTCTCTGGACACGCATGCGAGATCTGCGTCAGTTGAGTAGGACGACAAGAGGATTTGGTAATCCTTTCGTTCGTGTTTTGATTGAAGTTTTCAAGATGTCCGAGCCGGTTGCTGCTCACAAAACGATGGAGCCTCCGCTCGAACATTTCTATTCCGAGCTCAAGAACACTGGGTCAAGAAAGGAGACTGTCATTGCGAACAGTATCGCTGAGACCCTCCTGCACTTCAATACCGACGACAACAGCGGTACGAAGCATGCTCTCGTCTCCGACGAAATGTATGAGCAGCTTCGCTTTTCCACGGGCGTTGTGGACATAGAAGAAGACCAAAGGGTCATTGTTCATAATGAACAGCCATCTGAAGATGCGCCGAAGCCATCTACGCCCCAATCAGATGAGCCTTCTACCCCTTCTACCCGTTCTGGTCCTACTCCTCCTGCTCCTTCTACCCCTCCTGCTCCTCGTGCTCATTCTACCCCTTCTACTCCTTCTACTCCTACCCCTTCTACTCCTGCTCCTACTACCCCTCCTGCTCCTGCCACTTCCGTTCCCGCCCCTTCCACCCCTCCTGCTACCCCTCCTGCTCCTGCCACTTCCGTTCCTGCAGTTGAGCAGGCTCAAGGAACCCCTGATGCCACTGTGGCAGGTTCTGAGAAGCAATTGGGATCTGTTCTCCTCCGTCTCCCTCTCAATGCACCACCGCTTGCGGTGAATGAGCCAGTCGAGACACTTCGCAGGTCGAAACGGCAGAGAACGGAGAGTTCACGGATTGGAGACAATGAGGCAGAGTCGGAGGCAGAAGAGTCCAAAGAGCCCCTTCCGAAGCGCAGAAGACTGGAAGTTAACCGTACGGTTAAACGTTCAACCGAGGAGATTCCATTGTTCAGCGATGAGCAGGAAAATCCCCTCCCCGACAGGGTAGTCGATGAACGGATTATGGATATTCTCCCGAACACCATACCGTCAGACTCTAGGGTCAAGTACTATATCGACAGCAAGCTGTACGAAACAATCCGACAGGATATTTTGAGTGCAGCTGCTGCCGATATGAATTGTATAGCGTGCAATGGTCCAGCTTGCTGAGCAGAGAAGTTCTTTGCAACAGCTAGGTCAACTCTCAATCTCTTGGGTGCCCATGTACTCACGTCTGTGTTCTCGGAAATGGACGCGGACGTCCACAACCTCTAGTACACCTAGTATTACTAGGCGGACGTCCATGTTCTCCAGTATTTTTGGATGTCCGCCTAGAACCGGACGTCCATGCGGTCTAGTACGTCTAGTATTACTAGGGCGACATTCATTGTTTCTAGTACCACGGATGTCCCCCTTGGGATGGACTTCCGCCATGTCTATGTCCACCTAGGACGGGCGCCGGTTCAGAAATTCAAAAATTTCGACCCCAGAAATTTCTGCCGCCGTGCTCGACTTGGATGTCCGCATCCATCACGGCGACCACTCTATTTTTCCTTGTCGGTCGACTCCAATTTCGTCTTTAATTTTTTCATCCTCTCGCTCACACCCCCTTCCCGTTGGTGCTCACCTCCCCCGTACTGTACCTCAAACACCCCCAATACCACTCTAGCACGCATTTTCAGCTACCTATCCCCGCTTCCACGGTGCACACCTCCATTCCATACCTAATTTTCTGCTCTACCGTACAGATTTCGTATAACCAGTCCTCATACTACCTCAGAATAGGGAAAAACCCCCTATCTCCTCGACCATGCTCTCCCCCAACACCTTTGCAACGTATTGTTCTTCAATACCCTCTCTCCTCTACCCTCAACCCCTCTCCTTCGCCCTCTACACAAACTTCCCCTGCAGCTTACTCTTCCAAAACCTCTCACTCCCCATCCCGTACCCGACCTGCTCCACCCCTCCCTCCCTCAGCTGCTCCATGCCCCCACGCCATCCGCATCTTCGATACCGTATACACCACCACCACCGGCCCACGCTCCCGCTCCCCCGCCGTCTCCCCAGAAACCTCCCCGCTCTGAAACACATATCAACCCCCCACTTCGCACCCTTCCTCCCACTCCCCTCCCTCCCCAAATACAATAACCCCCTTCTTCTCCATCACATCCCACTCACCACAGCCAGAACAGACGCCACCCCCTCCCCCTCTTTCTCCTCACTTTCCTGAAAACCCCTCCTCTCGGGGCCTTCAACCGCGCCCTCCTACGGTCCCACCTAAACACCTCCTCCGCCCTCACTACCCCAACACCCCGCAGCATCTCCTCAATCCCCATAATATGCTTGTCGGCACTCCTCTCCGAATCACACTCCATTCTAAACCCGCACTCCGTACATTTCCACCTCCCCCTGTACCATCCCAAGATTGCATCCCTCCACAGAACACATCCTCATACCACAGAAGAATTTTATTCCTCTCATACCTCATCCTTAAAACCTCCATCTGCTCCATGTAAATTTCGATGTAAATATTTTCTCCACTATGCAATCTCAAACATGTACGAGCCTATGACTTTCCGCTTTTTCAACCCTGAATATTGGTACTCATGTATTCATAAAATAGGGCCACCCACATCCCTATCCCGTTCTGCAAGCTTTACAAACCACTAGACGCATACTCCACAACTATACAACAAACACTACTCGCTATTTCAGACGACGCGGTACACAAGTAGCGTAGTCTCAACCTTCCGTGCAGCCTTCCCTGATGCGTACAAGTGCGAAACACATCTAGACTACTACTACTACTACTACTACGATATAGTATATCAGAAGTGACTGCGGGAATTTTCGGCACAGGAGATGCTGGGCCACCAAATTGATTTTTCGGAAATTTTAGAATTTCTGGGCTGGCCAGCAGTGCAATCGAGCTGGACATCCACCGGACGTCCATTTCAGGTTGGTCGTGAGAGAGTGGGGCGGGACCATGATGAAACAAGGACCAAGACCTGTCCCTGACGTGTTGAGCCTGAAATCGACCCATCGTTAGGCGCCATTTAGCCTTACAGTTGGTGCTTACAGACGCCAGTGATAGCCCCCGATCGGGGCCGGCGGTCGGTTCCTGGGGCCGTTGTGGCCAAATTAGACACCCTGATTTGAATTAAAATTTGGGCTATTCTCAAAAACATGCACATGTGAACATGTTTTTGAGATGGGGGTGTGCCGTACGGCACAATCGACCGCCCAAATCGATGATTTTTGTAAGATTTTTTGTGCCCGAAATTGTAGAATTTCTGGGCTGGCCAGCAATGCATCTGAGCTGGACATCCACCGGACGTCCATTTCAGGTTGGTCGTGTCCTGCCTACATCCACGCATTGCAGCAACTAAGCAGGCTGGTTCACTACTAATACAAAGTGCACGGAATATGAGTAACGTGATGAGTGAGTAGTGTTTGTGTTGAGGGAGTAAGGCGGGACCATGATGAAACACAGAAGAAGATGTCACCCTAGCATAACTTAGGCTTGAAGCCTGGAATCGACCCATCTTTCGGCACCATTTAGCCTCACAGTTAGTGCTTACAGAAGCCAGTGATGACCCCGCTCGGGGCGGCGGCTCCGGTTCCTGGGGCCGTTGTGGCCAAATTAGACACCTTTATTTGAATTAAAATTTGGGCTATTTTCAAAAACATGCACATGTGAACATGTTTCTGAGATGGGGGTGTGCCGTACGGCACAATCGACCCGCCGAAATCGATGATTTTTTACAATTTTTTTCTGCCCGAAATTTTAGAATTTCTGGGCTAGCCAGCAGTGCAATCGAGCTGGACATCCACCGGACGTCCATTTCAGGTTGGTCGTGAGACAGTGAGGCGGGACCATGATGGAACAAGGACCAAGACCTGTCCCTGACGTGTTGAGCCTGAAATCGACCCGTCGTGAGACGAGATCTTGGCTTACAGTTAGTGCTTACAGAAGCCAGAGACAACCCATTCGGGGCGGCGGCCGGTTCCTGGGGCCGTTCTGGCCAAATTAGACACCTTGATTTGAATTAAAATTTGGGCTATTCTCAAAAACATGCACATGTGAACATGTTTTTGAGATGGGGATGTGCCGTACGGCACAATCGACCGCCGAAATCGATGTTTTTTGGAATATTTTTTCTGCCCGAAATTGTAGAATTTCTGGGCTGGCCAGCAATGCATCTGAGCTGGACATCCCCATGTCCAGTGGCCGTCCGGATGTCGCTCACCTGGTAAGCGTGATGCACCTGTGACAACCTATGTGACTGCAGTCACAGCCGCCATGGCGGCCGTGCAGTACAACCCTCAAAGACAGGGAATCACAATCTTTTTAAAATTTTTCTCTACCACGTATCCGTCACAACTTATTACCTACACCGGTTACGGGTTTCAAGACCTTTCCAGTGCTGTGTACCCGTATACTCTGTTCAGTTCGATATCAACCAGTGTTCCTCACGAAAGAGTGCAAACGTCACGAGATACGTCGTCAAATTTGACTGTCTCGCCGAGCGGTCGCCATCCTGTACCGAATTTCCACTCATTCCATTATGACGAATAAGCGCAGGCGCAACAGCAATCCGATCGTTGACGACGCAACCGTGCCAAATCTGCGCGAACCCGCTAGCCCTTGGGAGGATTCTAGTGACATGGGTACACGTCGAAACGTAGGTCGCGCCGCCCGCGAAACTACTCTCGCTGGCAAAGACTTCCTCCGCCTCTTGCTGGATTTGTTCGCCCACTCAAGTTTCGCAGACTTGACGGACAAGCCGGGAGGTTTCACATACGCGGACCTTGGCGCTTGGGTTGCGCAGGTCACGGAAGAACAATTTCTGGCGCTGCAAGGTCGACTCAGCATGGCCTTCAGCGGTCGTTCGAAGAATGCTGGAGTCGAGGCGGATGTTGCCGAAATCGTCATGGCAGAGATGAACGTTGAGCGAGCCAAGCAGATTGTTCGTCTGGCATTACCGATTGCCGAGTTTCCAAGACAGGATGAGCGTATCGGGCAATGGGTTGAGCACTGCATCCTTTCTGGGATCGTGCCGCAGACCTTCCTTATTGGATGTAACATGCTTCATTCGCCACTACAGGCGCCGCAGCGCGGGGAACCAAGCGCCTTCGTTCTTGCTCCACCGGAAACGTTCGAGGTATTGATGTATTTCCAAGCGTTGTCTATCATCCGAAATCACAACAAGAACCTGCCGCGTCGCCGAATAGGCGACGCGGCCGAGGAGGGGAACGAAGCCGCACGCGTCCCAGCCCATCGGAAAAGCACTAATCGAGCTTGTTACGTGGTTCAAGTTTTATACCATGCTTGGACCGATGTGGCCTTCGCCGCAAAGTTTTCCAGCTTCGAAGAGTTGATGGCGCCGTACATCATTTTCGACAGCAGTGAGCATTGGTTTGACGTGCTCGATGAAGGTCTATTCGCACCGATGGAGCAGAAGCTAGATCTCTACCACGACAAAGCTCCCCTATCTCATCCTGATGGATATGGTGGAAAAGTAGAGACAAGAACCAGTGCGCAGCACAGTGCATTTAGGTACCTTGTGAGGAAGTTCTTCGACCGGTTTGCAGTTTCTTATCGTCAACCCGGACCTGTACACCTGGCCGGAGTCCGACCGCTGGGGGGCGCTGGAAAATATACTTGTCAAGCGGAAATCCGGACAAGCTGCCAGCGTACTTTGACACCCTCGACGAAGACGTTATGGCTGTCTTCCGCCCGGCACCACAAGCCGCGGACGCAGAAAAGGTCCCCAAGCCGGTTGATGACACTCCCACTCGTCGCAACACAGGAGGGAGAGGTTTGGTTCCGTCGACAAGACACACAACCAGGCTTCAACTTGGGCCTGGGAGGACCAGTCTTACTGCCTGTGGAACGATAGTTCGTTAGACGTAGTAGCTGGTACGAGCCAGTGGACACGCTGTCCTTACGAAACGAAACGAGCAGCGAAACGAGCAGTCCACCCGCTGGTGTTTGACTGTATTGTTAGAACGGTAGAAGGTAGAGTGGTTAGCGAGTAGACACGAGCGTCACGACGCAAACAATCCACGCGAGGAACGTTAGCGAAACGAGGTGGTACGTCACCGGAGGCGCTCTCGACCAAGCCCGGAGGCACTACACGCAATCAGCCTTACGTGCGGCGATGGGTAGGGAGTACGCAGCTCGACGGAGAACGAAGCCTCGCTAGGCAAAACGTAAACGTAAACGTAGAAGTCAGTCGTTAGACTAGAGCCGTTGCCGATTCGTTGTCTTGTCCCCTTTCCACCTCCCGGCACGATGCCAATACCTATATAGCCACGATGGCATCGCTTTTACAGTGTAAACACTACTCGTAACGTCCCCGAAATGGGAAAGGACCTTGTGGGTCACACGTAGGGACCCTTGGTCCGTTGGCCGTTGCCAATACGTTACGTTGCACACGTGTGCCGGTTGCGCGCGCGCATGCGCGCCAGCAATGTTCGTTCATTGCTGTCGCCGGTCGTGTCCGCCGAAATTCGAATTCGCGGAAAACGTAAATATTTGCAATTTCGGAATGCCACGTATACTACACAGCCACCCCCACACGTGGACGTCCCGGCCACGCGAGGCCCGTCAGGACGCGCCTGAGACACAGGGCCGTGGCGCCTTTTCGGGTACAACTGCGGACGTGGCAGTTGTCCCGAAAAATCTCTGGTTGAAACGTACATGGCCCGGTTGGCTGGTCGAATCGCCACGGCGCCGCGAGCGCCGCGCGTGCGCTCCGGTTCTTTCGTAATCATCGCGGCCCGCCCGTTAGCGTCGTACGTCAATGCCTCGCTTAGGCGTTTTCCTGCAACGGATGCCAGTGTCCAATTCCACCACGCGGGTGTGCTTCAATTCAGCGCGATACGAGCGCAGGCCGCGGCCTTTTCGTGAATCTGCCAGCGGGCATTTCGACAACGGTCGTCCGAAGGATATTTAAGCCGCGGCTTAACGTGATAGCGATCGTCGCTCACCTTCCTCTCACCATCGTCATCCAGGCCGTGCCTTTCGTTCTTCTTTCCTCTTCCCCCGCTGGGTACTACTACCTCCGTTCCTTTCGTTTCTCTTGTTCCGTTTCGCCCGCGTGGCTTCGTTCTCGTGCTCGTTGCACCATTCGTCTTCGTTGCGTACGAACTGACCACGATGGTCACTACACATAGCACCGATACTAATACTCCGCGGCCCGCCGGCTCTGCTGGAGGTGGAGCGCGAGGAACCCCTTCGCAGGGCGCTCCCTCCCTCGTCGGACCGGTGCGCCGCCAGCGACGGAAGCGTCCGTCGCCCCCGCCCCATCCGTTAGGGCGGGAGAAGCCGTTGCTCCTCAGGACCGTCGCCTCTTTCGTCTCGCCCCATGGCTCCGTCTCGCCTGGTGGCTTCCGTGACGCCTGCCGAGGCTGCTAGGGCCGTCGCCCCCGTGATGATGACGCAACGGCGTCCGACTCGGGGAATTCGTCACCCGTCATTCCGGATGCCGCGGCCCCGTCGACGGGTGTAGCCGCGATGGCAGCGGCCGCTCGTTCGCGTCGTGCTGTGGCGGGGCCCGCACGGGCGTGCCTCGTCGTGATGGCTCGCCGCGCTCCCCTCGCCAGGATCCCTCGCCGGAGGGTGGTGACCCCGTTGGGACGGTCGGCACCGCCTCACGTGGCGGTGCGGCGCTAAACGTAGGCGTCCTGACCCACGCGTGGGCTGCGTTGCCTCGCGTGGGGTATCACGGATGACGATCTCGCCACGTTGGCCAGAGATCGTCTGGATGCCCGCGCGGTCGTCGACTATATGCGTTCCGCCGAGGATAAGTGGGGGCGGGCAGCCGGGCGTCGTTTCGCCAACGGGCCACCGGGATCGGAACGTTACCAGATCCCGGCGTCGATACGCTGCGACCGCTCGTGGTTGCGTGACGTCAACGACGCGATCTACGTCGATCGTATGGACGCCTTCTGTGGAAGGGTACGCCCCGAGGAACCCGTTCATCTCGGTGGCGTCCGTATTCGTATGTCCGCGGGACACTTTCCGAAAGGCAACGTGCCGAATGGAAGACTGCTCTTCGTTGAGCGTCATTCCAAAAGCGTCGTGTCGTACGACGACCATTGCGCTCCGTCCCCACGTGAACGCGGACGACTACCGCGTGTCGCACGCGTCGGCTCCGTGGGGTCGTCCCGAGCGAGCTCTACTTCCGCCGTTGCCGGAAAGTAGTAGAGGAGTTTCCGTACCCCCGTGGGTCGTCCACGTTGTTACCACGCGTGGTACATTATTTTACCGATGCCGTGAAGGACGCGCGCGCCCCCGTGAAGGAACGTTTCCTCATGGCGTGGATATCGAACACGCAGCGATGCTCGCATGCTCGCTGTTCGTGGAAACGTCGTGTGTTCGGGCGCGCGTGCCCACTGCCGGAGTCACAGTTGGACGTCCTGGCCGATTACGAGATGCCGTGCAATCCCGGTGGACGGTTCCGACACGTTCGTCTCCGTTACCAGCGCGTTGGCTGAGGTTCGCGGCGCCCTTGCGTTGGGGCCGGAGTATCGGGTTATACGTCCCGATTACGCAAGCGGCGATAACCAGGAGTTCGTCTCCGTTCGTAGCGATGGGGCTTACGTGCCGCGGGTCGCTTCCCGTTCCGAACGCCGTCGTGGCAATCGTGCCGGTTTTTCGGCGGCCTCGGGGGCAACGAGCGCCCCCGAGGGACGCGTTCTGGCCGTCGTGGCCATCAAAACGAAGCGCGCGTGCGCCGGATCCTCGAGAGATCGTGCCACGCGAGGCTACGGAAGGGGGCGACGTTGCCCGTGTCGGTCGCTCGGATGTGGCCACGCTGGCCGAACGTGCGCCACGCTTCGTGAGCCTGGACGACCGCGTCTCCGATGAGGATGCCCGTCGGCTTCTCGGTACGTCGATGGCCGCTCCGCCCCGTGCGGACGGCTGGGTTTTCGTTCCCTCATCTCATCCGTGGCTCGCGCAGCCGAAGAGTTCAGGGCCCAGACGTTGGACCTGACTGCCCGCTTGGCAACGGAACGCGCGATTTCCGAGCGTCTCGCCGCGGCGACTCGTAGTTACGCGCCGCCCGTGGCGTTCGTAATGAATCCCTATGGATACGCAAGTGGCGGCGGCTACGGAAACCCCGTTGGGTATGGCCACGCGGCGGCGTACCCTTCGGATACGCGCAGTCACGGGGACTGCGGATCCTTACGCTAGGGGACCCGCGTCGCGTCGCGAGCGAGCCCCGGGTGGCCACGCAGACCGTCGATCCGTACGCGCCGGGCTTCGTTCAGCCCACTCGCAGCCGCAGCCACGATAGTCGCGGCGAAGGCCCTGGTCCGTATGACCCTGCGGGCAAGCGTTCTCGTCGCTACTAGGTCGTTCCTAGGTTAGTTCGTAGGCCACGTCGGCTCTAGCATCGTATTGCTTCGTAAACTTCGTCTTGTTTCTTTGCGTAATCGCATGGCTCCGTTGAGCTTCGTAATTTGCGTTTGGCAGGTCGTCTGCAGCAGAGGGGGGGTTTAGCGTTAAGCCCCTCCCCACAATTTTTTTGTTGTGGCGTCTACCCCGTCGGGTGTCGTATGGCTACGTAGCCCGTGCTTCGAGTTCGCGGCAGCGCGTGCCCGTTGGCAGGTTCGTAACACACGCAACTATTCGGCAAAGAGGCGGCCCGTAGCGGCGGCTTTTCACTGCGAGTGGTACGTTAACCTCGATCGTAGAGCCCGTTGGCGTGCGTATCATTTAGTAACTAACTCAGAAATCGTTTCCGCCGTCGTTTCTCGTTCGGATAACCCCATCGGGGTTCGAATTTCGTTGAGCATTCGAGCTCCTTTTAGCGAGTAGCACGTCGGTGCCAATTAATTTGCTCCGATGAGCTGGGCGAAAAATTCGCCGAACGTCAGGACCGACGCACTCGTGAGTCGGTTTGACGTTCTACGCATTGGCGTGTACGCAGTAATTCGTCGCAGTACGTTGCGGTTTCGTGACGACGTGGTGCCGGCGGGCTTGGCTTTTCGTATAGCCGTTGACGTCATTAGCGCCGTCGCTTGCTCGCGTTGCCGCGGCTTCACGTTGGCCAGTGGCGTTATCATTTGTAACTATCTCGGAAATCGTTTCCGCCGTCGTTTCTCGTGCGGATAACCCCGTCGGGTGTCGAATTTCGTTGAGCATTCGAGCTCTCTGGCACGTAGCACGTCGGTGCCAATTTTAATTCGCTCCGTGGTCGAGCTGACGAAAAATTCGCTAAGCGTCAGG
>JALQPE010000490.1:0-37165 GCA_030407315.1 Asparagopsis taxiformis | reverse complement strand
TTGGCGTGAGATTGGATTTTTAATGCTGAATCAGTTGTTTGTATGGGATGGCCCTGTGAAAATGGTGAGTGGAGGCTTGTTTACACGAAAAGTTCAGTTTGTTGGGTGGTTTTTTTCGACGCAATGATGTCACATGTTGGGTACATGTCTGCATCGATGGATGCTTTTCGTCGCGATTGGGCTTTGAGAAGTTGATGTAATAATACGGGATCAGGATTGTAACTTTGGCATGGGTTGATGTCAGCAAAAAAACAACGTGTAGGATGGGTAGGAGCCGCGAGATTTCAGATGGCTCTCTTGGCGGAGATCTATGCGACGCGTAAATCAAATACGTATATTGTCTCTTTATGAAAGGACATAAGCTCCAGTCAACGCTGGCCACGCTGTGCGCCTTAGAAATGGCCGCCAGCCGTCGTGCAGCTGCTGTACTCTTGAAGATTACAGTACTGTCCGGGATTCACTTTTCGGAATCTCGCAAAGCTGTCCTGCCATTTACAGTGGCTCGTTGTACCGGTCACACGTAGCGCCCGCGGGCCTGTTGATCTGCGTCGTTACAGTGCTGCCTCCGATTAAAACGGGCCTAGTCCAAGTCCCTGCCTGCTTCAGACATTACATACATACACCATAGGGCTGTTCTAGAAGCGCACCGCACGCCCCACTCGCTGTATGTACCAAGCTCTCCAATCCCGCCAACGTTGTCGTATTTGTCAACATGCAGCGCAAAGGAGGCTGGCGAGTCCTTTCTTCACCAAGCAGCATGGGTCAGCATCCCCGGCCAATATAAACTGCTCTGCAACATGATATACCGAATATTGTTGGTACTCGGGCCGGACAAGTACACGGACGACACGGTATAAGCCGCCAATTCAGCACCTCTATCTTCGCCAACGATCTATCATATCTTCAAAACCCTCACATTCTCCAGTGATTGATAACCCATCTGTTCATCCGTGAGTATCCCTTACGTCAATGTGCTTCCTATTCTGATACCACACCAGAATCTATTAGCAACAAGTCCCTAATCACCACTGCCATGTCGGTTTCCGGTGTCCGCCTGTAATTTCTAGTGCAGAAACAACCGTTTGCCTCCATTGTAACACGATTATGTTTGTGTCTTTAGGAAGGGCATGTGATATACTTCCGTTGTTGGGCATGTCAGCGGGTTAATCACAATTGCGAGCCACGCACATCACACGTCTTCTACCAATCACACCATTTTATGACATGAATATGATACATTACCCTATTTGAGAGGAGCTTGTACCGTGACTGGGATCATACTTTGCCTTCTAGCTATCGAGAAAGGATCTTGGACTTTATTGCATGGGATCTACAAACTTGCTAAATAACCTCATTTGATGAATCCCAAACTATATCCAAACTTCATCACTCTGCAGTCATGAACACAACACACTTGGCCTCTCTTCGTCCGACAAAGTTTCTGTTCCTGCGTACACGGCGACCCCTCGGGAACAAGATCTGGTATTGTCTGAAGAACACTCCGACGCAACTGCCCTTAGCGAGCTCCAATTGATCTCCCTGGAACGCTTCATGTGCAAGCGCAGAAGACGGTGTGCCAGGCATGCGAACTGGCTTGATAATCGTCGGGGAGAACGTCTGGTTGCCAAAGAGCTCCACGGGGATAGGCACCACGCCATCATCACTCTCGACAGCAACCAATACTGAAATACCGTTCTGGTTCAACAAGCCCAGTCTCTCGCCGTCCTCTACTGAGAAGATACGCGGGGTGAACGGAACATCTGCCGGCCCTGTGATGTCAAATGTCGGTACCCGGTTTGCAAATCCGCGGAATCGGAAATCACACTCGGTGTAGAACTCCTGACAGGCTTCCTCAATGGCAGCGTCGTGTGCGAAAGCGACGGCGATAAGCGCCGCGAGGAAGAAGAATTTCGTCGGGCTGATCATGGCGAATGCTTCACGGAAGTGGCGGATATGACAGAGTACGTCGAAGGTGTCGATCGCTTTTATAGAGTTTGGAGAGGGGAGTCTGGATTGTTGTGATCGACAACATCGGCACCAAACGTGCGTTAGAGAGCGATAATCAGCATGGCGTATTGGCGACGGTTCTAAACGGGACATACAGGAACCCCAATTGCAGGCATCAGACGTGCGCGTTTCCAGATTCGGGATTGGTCCAAACGGATGGAGGCATGCGCAAATATTCTGTTGGCTGTGATGTCAAATAAAGTGATGAGTATATAATAGAAGCGTGGCGTGTAGGTCGTGAAGATTAATGTCTGGGCTTCGCAATTGGCGGCAAACAACGGTGCAGGATGATAACCGCCGCATCATATTACGTGATTACCCTACGCTGCATCTTTTGCGGATTATTCGCCTGCAGAGGACATGCCTAGCACTGCAGCCAAGATAACGAGGTCAACGTGACCCAACTCGTGCCTGATTTTCAAGGCCCGCACGCAGAGATTCTGAATCTGGTTTGGGCCTCTTCATCACTACACGAGCTATCTACGATGGATGCGAGTATTGACAGTTCTGATCTCGATGAGTCCGTAAATTAATGAAAATTAAACAAAACCCTCGTCTACTTCGCTTCCTTTTTATGGCCCCACCCTTCGTGGCTCGCATGATTCTGATCCGGACACCGTAGGTTAACCGCATTGTTGCGCGAGAAATGCTCACATTTCTACTGATACGTACTGTACCATTCAGTTTTCCAGCGCCTATTCATAACCCGCCACCCACCGCCGCCAGCTGTCTCGCGACAAATTCTCGACGCCAACCTTTGTTTCAAGACTGGCGCCAAGGTAACAATGGTGATTGAACCTGAGTAGAAACTGCCGAGGTACTGTATATGCCATTCTCACGTACGTCTCTACCGTGCCTTAACTGGAAACTGCTTCTTCTATTCCACCACCTACGAAATGCGGCACATACACTACAGTGTTTTTCGATATCGAAAAGCTGTGGGCCACAACGGCCATCAGTCGAACTGTCTCTATCACCATGAACTGCACTTTAGGCTTTGATCATTAGACGTACCAAATTTGTCCAGTGCCCTCCTGATCAAAGCTCAAGCGGCGCATTGAGCCACCCATACTGTTCGAGATCACCATCATCTGTAACCACCATTTTCTAACGGAGAGTGCAACAGTTTCTTGCCGTGTCTCCTTGCTTCTGCTTGTACAACTATGTTGGATTGAAAATATCAGATGAGAGCATCGATATTTTCATCTTCATTCTGAGCGAAAGAATGGAGTTGCATTCGATTCTCAAACGAACGCTATGCGCAGATATCGTCGCAACGTATTGGCATTAAATTCGGTAGTCAGAGATAGTTTTCATGCTACTGTAGAACGATTGTGCACCTACTGTTCGCAATTTAATTGCCAAAGACAGTAATTACGCTTGGAGTCTACGTGACTTCAGTGCTCTCCGCTGTACAGGTACAACTACTTCAGCTTGAGAACTGCCTTACATAACTGCGTTGTGGAGCCTGGTACAGTCTCGCGTTCACCTATGACGCAACATGAGCCCCTTGCGTCGAATAGACTTGTGTTATGCCCAACTCATGCTCGATAGGACCTGGGATCATGCTTGAGCTTGAGTGGTCGGACTATCTCCTATAGCGGTTATGTAATTTCATTGTGGATGAGTTTCATCATATGATGTTGAAAATATGAGTAAGGCAGGAAAGCTAAAAATCGAATTGTTCACAGCTGCAGAATTGCAGATTGGATTAGTAAGGGCACAGTACATGGGGACGTTCTCAATATTGATATATCATCGAGAATCTTTCACAGGTCTTGTAGCGCATGGTACGGCGTGTCTCAGGTCGAGCTCAAGGACTATCGGTGACCAATCAGTCTCATGAATGTAACTTCTCTCCATATTCGCTGTTATCTGTAAGGTTGTGATCAGAGTAAATGGGTGTTGTAAGTCTCGTTCATGAGCGTGATTAGCTGATGCAGAGTTCCGAACCAATAATGCCGGCTCGGAGAGAAAGGCTGCAAGGTTTCCGCAGGAACGAGGACAGGTGCGGAAGGCAAGAAAAAAATTCATAAATCCAAAATCGGAGAGGTATACGACCAGCAGTAGACGGTGGTCAGAGGGTACAAATTACAATAAAAATAGGACTTCGTACTCTTGTGGAGGGTCGAACTCCAGACCTCCAGCATGTTAGGCTGGCGCTCTAACCAACTGAGCTACAAGAGCTCGATGTCCTTAACAGCGTTGGTTCAAATTCGACTTCATAAATTATTGAATGCAGAGATTTCTCGATAATTGGAAAGAGTCTTTTCCTAGAACCCCTCTGCACTTAGCCAATCAAACCAGTTCGTACTGTGATGAAATTCTTTTCATTGGCCAAGGACAAACAATATTGCGAAACATCCGCCAATGATATTCCTCTTGAAAAGGCGAACACAAAATCTGCTGTGAAGGTCAACCGAACCTCATTGCTTCAAAAATTCCAAAATATAAATTGAGAGAAGTGACCCAGTTGGTACGATTGACTTGGGTGGGGAAGATCCTGTAACTTACTCCCGGTCTGAAGGGATGATACCGGACGAACCCAGCGACTCGACCACGGTGCATAGGCATACGAATACCGGAAAGACGGCTTTTATGACGGTAGCTAGTGTAACAAAGAAGTGTTGGATTGGAAATGTAGGTGACACGGAAGCCAATTAAAAGAAAGTGGAACGGCCTTCATACTAATACACAAATTATAGGGTAGAGAACGAATGAAGGGTTACCTGTGGGGTAGCTGATGGTGTTGAAACTCATGTCTTCACCGGCTACTGTACCACTGGGGAGTTGAGAGATGTGTGAAGTCACAGCACAATGTTGAGTTCAGAAGTGCAGAGTCCTCTCCTAGACACCGGAACGTGCACAAACGGTTGTGCTAGACAATAGCGGAACACCATATACAGCGAAACTAATTCGTTGAAGAATTTGTGGTGACTATCTGTTCTGTGGAAACCATCACATGGGTTTGTCAGCAGAGCGGTCGAAACGGATGTGGATAGATGTTACCGGATACGATGGTATTAAGGAGGAACTAACAGCGGTGTATATCACACCAATGGTGACATCTCTTCTAGTACAATAATACTTGGACAATCGTGTAGTGCAATAGCTTGGTCGATTCGACAACGGGCAGCCTTGGCTGTAAGCCGAATAGGCGAGCCACTGAGAGGGGTTCGAGCCCTCCTGTCCCGGTAGTCAGGCTCGAGTCGAGTGTAGTAGAGCAAAGGCGAATCGCCTGCATTAGTGTGGGTTGTAAGGCCACACAGACGATCCGTCTAGAATTCTGTGGTCACATGGTGAGTTATGGTGGTGCACCGAAAGGATGGTGGTTAACAAACCCTAATAGGGAAGAAGGGAGAAAACCAGGCACAACAGGGATGAGTGCCTTGTATAAGAAGCAAGCAGGGAAGAAGAAAGGGGAGTCCTATAGAATAGGGCGGGTGCTGGTACAGCCATGAATAAAGCGATACGCTTGTACAGCGGAGAGGGGCAGTGGATCAAGAGCCGGGCACCAGGCACCCGAAGATAATTGATCGAAGGGCACGCGCACCACCGGTGACGCGTGGTATCGGGGAAAGGGAAGCTGATCCAGCACAATAACTGTAGGACAAGCCGGAATGGCGATCGATAAGGGAGTTCTAGAATTGCTAGCCGTATCAGAGCGAGGTGAACTGGATAGCGCTGATGAACTTGCGTTCCGCGGGTCGCTCGGTCGCGGTGGCGATCGGGTGGTACAACGGCGGAACGCGCAGGGATCGATCGCAACACGGGATTCGAGGGCCGGCGGAAGCCGTGATCTCAGGGTGAGGTCACCGAGTAAACTCGAGCACAACGCGATCTACGCAGGGGTCGTAAATCACTGGCCTAGTGGTATGCGACGCAATGTGCAGTATCGCGGTGCGACGCAATTCGACGGTCGGTTTACGCGGCGCGCGCGCACGTACGGTGGCGATCGTGAGCAATCCGCATGCAACGTCGTAATGCAATCGGTCTTCGTGATGCACTCAACGCTTAACTCGTAGCTGCGAAAGTGCTGACTGTTTATTGGTAAGGTGCGAAGCAAAGCGACCATTAATAGCTAACTATTCAGGACAGACTGTCCCTGCATGGCCGGCCGCTCGTGGTGTATTAGCTAGATGCCTACAGGGTACCCAGCCTTAGTAGTGAGGTTGGCGGTAGAGCAAACGAATCCAAAAGATTCACGCTGCTTTCGCGTTGGCGGTAAGCCAATAATGCACGTTAAATGGGAGGGTGCTCACGCGCTAGGCGTATCGATGGAGCAAGGGACGTAAAATATAGAGCCACGAAGCTGGTGAGAGCGTTGTCTCAAGAGGAGGGAATTTCGAACTGAGATAAACGGCAAGCCCGCGAGGTGCTGTGTCAATGGGGTCGTAAGTCCCATTAACTTTACGTTACCTTTTCAGGCTAGGCGCCCTCCGCTAGTCAGAGGGGCTTAAGTACTAGTAGTTAGTCTAAATAAAGCTACACTATTGGCTAGTGATTAGGTGTACATGTCCTACCACGCGGTGGTCTGCCCTGGTGGGGTCGTGTCAACATCCTATTCGATGACCCCGGTTCGGGAATGACCAATGGAAACAGCCTCGCTGTATCTAGCCCAAGTCAAGGGAATGGACCCACTGGGGCAACTCAAGACCCCACAAGGGGCAAATTTTAACTAAGCTGACTCAGCTAACTTTACACTGTAACACTAACAGTTGGTGATCTCGCGGGCTCCCGCAGTCGCCATAATCAGGGATCTGATTGATGCACCTAAGGATATTTATTCCTAACTGTCTACCTACCCTAAATGTTTACAGTGACTTAGATTAGTATAAAACGCCTCTGGATTAGCCAGAGTGCTTAACCTTTAGAGGTAACGTAAACTCACGTGGAATTTACGACTCCACTGAACAGTGTTTGCATTGCTCTATTCCATCCTTCCAGGACGAATTAGCTTTAGCTATACAGCTCGACGGGTTACGTCTTTCGCTCCATCAATACGCACTTCGTGCGTGAGCACCCCCAACCTTCACCCGGCATTACCGGAAGACCTTTCGTGGTGTACTCGCCATTGGCGGTTGACGCAAGATTCGCTTGCTCTACCACACTACCGAGGCTCGGGACACCTGTAGGGCGGTTTTGCCGCTTTGCGGATTTTCTACCTACTACATTGGTCTCTCGACCTAGAATCTTACCGACATCTTAGCCGACCGGCGACACACCGAAACCACTCAAGAAGAGTAAACTCGTCGTTAGACGTGAGCTCATTGAACAAGAGTAGAAGTGATGCCATCGGACAAGTCTCCGGAACATTCTGACTCCGAGTCAGACCCCATCGGGAGAGGTTCAACCCAAGAATTCGTCACTGAGGAAGGAGTCTTCCGACTTATGCATGAACATGCAGACAAGATTCTCAATGATAAATTGAAAGAGATGCGTGAGGAGATCAGCCAAGCTGTTGAGGACACCCTCGATGACCGACACGGCGATCTCGTCTCAACTCTCGTGGATAACACGATTGATTTGCTTGCACCCAAACTGAAAGCCATTTGCCACGAAGTGGTAGATGAGAAAGAAGTAGAAGTCTTTTCGGGAGCGTGGAAGTCTATCCGTGTGGATTTTCTACAACGGGTTATCCGGCTTGAAAAGAAGGTCACTGACCTACAAAGGAGAAGCTACGCCAGATCTTCTTCCGGTGATCAGCACCAAGGGCTTTGGAACAAACAGGACGGCACTGCCGAGAACAGCGTAGCTGTGGAAGCCGAGAAGCTCGACAAGGTCGTGGACGTCACCAGACGTTTGTCGGATCGAGTGGACTTACTCAGCGAGTCTCTCGCCCGGCCGGTACCAAGTAAAAATCCCAACGGGGGTGACCCAGTTTTCGGGTTTGATTCACCTTCGAATCCATTTGAAACAGAAGAAGGACCCCTGGAACCAGGCTTAACTCCTTTAAGAGCCCGCGAACCCGCGTTCGATCGTGTAGTATCTTACCGGTATTACCGGTTACAAGACTAGTCATCATCGACGGAAGCTCCGAACGGAAAGAGTAGAAGTCTCTACAAGATAACAGAAAAGATACGGAACTTCAATGCGTCTTTAACGCCGTTCGATGGAACGCAACCCATCGATATACTTCGATTCCTTGCGGAGTACCAAGATGCTTGTGACTCCTGCGGAGTACCAGAAGGAATTGCAACAAAGTTGCTACGTTATTTCCTTGAAGGAGATGCGCAACGATTCATCGCGTCCGAATCTCGGAAAAGGAAGTTGCTAAATCAACTGCACCAGCAGATAACGTGGCCACAGACCGTCCATGCTTTACTTTCTCGTTATGCAACGGATATAGTTTTGGATGACGCCTACGACGCGGTCACGCGTATTAAACAAGAACCTCACGAAGATGAGGCAGAATACGTCGACAGACTGCAAGAGGCCGCACTGTTGTGTGCCAACGTTTTCTCTGAAAGAGACCTGGTAAACTACTACCTCAAAGGGCTACGCCCGGGGGTAAAAGACACCGTGAAGGTCACCGTTGGCCGTGATGGGGAAGACTTCCTTGCCATACGCAACTTGCGTATTGATTGAATCTGGCAAAAGGACTCGGGGATTCCCTAAGAGCCACCACCGCCGACACGGCTAAACCCAAGATGTACCCTAGTAGGGAGCTTGCCGAAAGGAAACGCAAAGCGTTATTAGCTACCATGGCTAATGAAGACCTCGGAATGAGGAGAGAAATGTCTACGTCGCAGACGTTACAACCACTGACTGTGGGTCCGAACGCGGAGACACCGCCGATGGAGGTACCGCCCCTCACAGAGGAACATGGGAGTCTTGCCGAGTCCATGATCCCGAAGGGAGCGGTCAATTGGCGCTGCTCCGGATGCCGGCAACCCGGTCACGTGCTGTACACATGCCCGTACCTCTCCCGTTCCGTGGGAATGTATTTCGCTTTCGCGAACTATGCATACCAGCAAGAGCCGGAACAAGTCATGCGCCGACAGCAACGGCAATTCGACAAGTTCAAGAAGAAGCAGGTCCCTGCAAAGACGATTATCCAACGGCAGAAACCGTTTCCACGTATGGTCGCGTTTGCCGAGGACGACCCCGTCGCTAACCAAGCCAATCCGGTTTCCGGACTTCAACGAACTATAGGATCGTCTCTCTCGGCAGAAAACGCAGTTGATGCCCTGGCATCTTCAGATGAATCATCCGACACGTCGTCGGAGAACTAACCGGGGGGAGTGAGGTGTCGCGCTCCCGCCAGGAGGTGGAACAGCTTCGCAGTAGGGTAGACATCTCGCCATCCCCACCTCCACAGGGTGGAACGGAGATACCAACGCGGTTGAAACGTACTACCCAGACACCAACAGGGGATATCCCTTATCCCCTCCCCTCTCAGCCAAAGGCTGCATGTCTTTTGAAGGCAGCCCACTACGTGGTTTTAGGTTCCATCGGAATATCCGAGACACTTCTAACGCCTATGCGTATGGTTATGGACACCGGTTCCGGTCCTTCGGTCGTCCAAGAATCAACCTTACCCAAGGGATGGAAGGCCTATGCCGCGCAGACCGGGAACATCCCTCAACTGGCAGACGCTAATGGTAATCCTCTCAGGATAACGGGAAGAATCAAACTGCTAATACAGCTAGGCCGAAAGCTTCTGGACGCAGAATTATTTGTAGCACCTAAGCTGGCAGTACCAGTTATCCTGGGAACAGGTATCATGAACCCACATGTAGATGCAATTCGATGCCGCGCTCAGCGCATTGATGTACACGATGGTGGATCGATCGCCATCCTGCTTATGCAGAATGTGAGTAAAATGAACAACTCTTCTTCTTCTTGCTATATACATGATTCAAGCCCTTCGCAGGGTACTGATTTGGACCACCAGTCAAACCGGATCCGGCTAGCAAGAGAAATCACCCTTCCCCCATGAGTCAAGTAACCGCATCGGTTGTCTGTGCTGGGGGCGGACTAAGCCTCCCCGAGGCGAAGGAAAAACTTTTCCACCGACATCGGATCTTAATGCCGAACGGCATTGTCGAAATCATTCCTCGAACAGTCTTCACTGCTATTCTAACGAATTTTGGTTCAGCAGAAAGATACCTCCCGAAGGGGACGGTTGTTGGTATTGCTCATCGAGCACCCGGCACAGCCGATCGAAAGTTTCCCAGTGAGTTATCCTCTTCCGGTACTGTAGTATACGTGGCAATTCCGAAATTGCAAATATTTACGTTTTTCCGCGGAATTCGAATCTCGGCGGACACGACCGGCGACAGCAATGAACGAACATTGCTGGCGCATGCGCGCGCGCAACCTGCACACGTGTGCAACGAACGTATTGGCAACGGCCAACGGACCAACGGGTCCCTACGTGTGACCCACAAGGTCCCTTCCCATTCGGGGACGTTACGAGCAGTGTTTACACTGTAAAGCGATGCCATCGTGGCTATATAGGTATTGGCATCGTGCCGGGAGGGAAAGGGGACAAGACAACGATCGAGCAACGGCTCTAGTCTACGACTGACTTCTACGTTTTACGTTTACGTTTTGCCTAACGAGGCTTCGTCTCCGTCGAGCTGCGTACTCCCTACCCATCGCCGCACGTAAGGCTGATTGCGTGTAGTGCCTCCGGGCTTGGTTGAGAGCGCCTCCGGTGACGTACCACCTCGTTTGCTAACGTAATCCTCGCGTGGATTGTTGCGTCGTGACGCTCGTGTCTACTCGCTAACCACTCTACCTTCTACCGTTCTAACAATACAGTCAAACACCAGCGGGTGGACTGCTCGTTTCGTTTCGTAAGGACAGCGTGTCCGTAGCTCGTACCAGCTATCTAGAACTAACGTTGTTCCACACTGGTCTCCGACCTAGAAGTTGCTACGAGCATAACGACAACCAACGAGGTTGAGCTCTTTTACGTTAACGAAAAGCTACGTGCTACAGACGACGGTCTATGAATTACGCTGTGTCGAATTCCAGCGCGTCGCCCAGGCAACCGTTGCCAACGTCAGCGGACGCCGAAGCCGACGTGGCCTTGTCAGCAGAAGCGATCTTCGCGACTGATCGATCTATCCCGCCGGATATCGAGGCGATCGGCCAGCTACCACGTACGGTAAGCCCGTTTGAGTCCGTGAGTATGGACCCCGCAACGCGCGGTCAGCTCAACGAAGGGAACGTGACTCCCACGGCACTACGTGTAGTGTACGAAGACCTTCGAGGTCACATCGAAAGGGCGAGCGACGCGGCCGTCGACGAAGCCGTAAGGCAGAGACTCGGAGTCTCGGAGCGCGAAGCTCGTGCGTTACGTGAACGCTCAGCGACCCTCGAACGGGAAAACGAAGATTTACGAAACCGCCTCTCCGCCGTGGAGGGAAGACTCGACTCGTTTGTCGTAGTATTCAACGAAATCGTCGCCGGACGTTCCGCTCCGCCGAGCGGAAGCGATCCGAATTACGAAGGCTCGCGCGCCTATAACTCGCAATCCTCCCCGGCCGTTCCGGGAGGATACCCACCAACACCCGGTCCGACGACCCCGACAACGTACGGAAGGGGGGCGACAGTGCAACGAGCCATCGCCCACCCCGAAGAGACGCCACGAAGGCAATTACGTTTTAACGATACGCCAGACCACGCGCGGTCGGCGGACGCAGCACGTGCTGCGCAATTCGATACGAGAGCTCCCCCGCCACGTGAAACGTACATTCCGTGGCTGGGTACGTTCGGCACGACGGACACGCGAGTCCACGAAAACGAACGTGCCGACGCGGTACGCTTACCAGGGAACGCCCTCGGACCCGTTTGCCACGCGTTGGCAGAGCACACGACAATGCTCGACGCATTTGCGAACGTGGTGTCGTACCGCATGTACCGACTTAACGATGTACGTGAACATCTCTACGTGAACGAGAGTCAAAGCGTACATAAGCTCAAACGTGAGCTGGAGGGACTTTTCCCTACGTTGAAGCCGTTCTCCGGCCGGAATCCGATTACGTTACTCGGATTCCTCGCCCAAATACGTGATGGGTTCAGCACACTCGGAGTGTGCGAGGGAGTGGCAGTACGTGCGCTGCACTTCTTCCTCGAAGGGGACGCCCGACGGTTCTACGATTCCCAGTGTACGACTGGTGTGATCACGACTGATCCGACGAAGAGGTTCTCGTGGCCTCACGTAATCAACGCGTTGATCAAACGATACCTGCAAGACGACGTGCTGCAGGAGGCCTACGAAAAGGTCACGATGATCACGCAGAGTCCTAACGAGGACGAGAATCAGTACGCTGATAGACTCGACACCGCCACGCGGGCGTGTAACTACGTGTTTACGGATCGACTCCTCGTTCACCACTACGTACGTGGTTTGCTGCCCTCGACGCGGGCAGCAGTGACGGAACGACTCCGGTCACTCCCCGAACGAGAGAGGAACGACCTCACCGTTGTGAGACGATTGGCGACGGCCGAAGGAACGACCTTCCGTGCACGTACGGCAGCTGTCGCGTCAGCCGCGAAACCGAAAGTGCGGTTTCCGGTGAAGCCTACGTTGGCTATTTCCGACCACGAGTCGAGGAAGTTCGCGGACTACGATGAGTCCGCGTACTTACGTAATGAACGGGCTAACGAGCCCAGTTACCACGATGGTAACCCGAACATCCCCGCGAGGGACGACGACGACGTGTCGCTCGCTGCGGCTCACGTTGCCGAGAATTTGGAGGCGATCCTCTTCACGAACGGGCCGCCGCCCAACGATACGAAAACGGCAAACGAAAAGCCGGACGAGCTCGAAGCTCGATTGAACCGTCCATGCGAGGACGTGCCGAAGCTCACGAGCGAGCAGACGCAATTGGCGCACTCCGTAATCCCGAATGATTACTGGACGCTGTCGTGTTGGTCATGCCGCGAAGATGGCCACTCGACGTTTACGTGTCCGCGTCTGACGCCAGATCAACGGATCTTTTTCGCGTACAAGTACTACCTCTTCCACGTGAAGAGCAACCCACGTCAGGCTGAGTACTTCCGCCAACGAATGGCCAAGCGTCACCAGGAACGACCTGATGAGCGAGGGAACGTGACCCCGCGGAGGTACGGCACGCCGCCTACGATACTCCGAAACCCCAATCGTGACGGGGGAAGGCCCTTCGACAGGCGCCGCGGCGACTTTCGTAATGACCGACGTGACCCCCGCCCGTGGGCGAACGAACGAAATGGCCAGCGTAATGGCCGCAGCGGAGTCTACGTGACGACCTCCGCTGACGAAACACCACTCGAGGTGGAAACGAGTCACGATGACGAACGAGCTTCGTGGGCTCACGACGACAACGTGTCGAACGGCCCCGCGCCGGGAAACGACCAGGCGATGTAGGTCACGAGCCACCCACATCGCCTGAACCCTTACGTAAAAGGGGGACGACCGACGTCGATGATTGGTCCTCCGCAGGCTCACCGATGAACGAGAGTTACGTAAAGCTCACGGCCGCGAAGGCCAACTCGAGTCACACGACACCCGACGTGGGGGAAGAAACGAAGTCCGACGGGACGAACGAACCTCACACGAAGAGGAAGCCTCGCAGACGAGCGAGACGCGCTACCCGGAAGCACGACGCTTCCGAGCGCGAGAAAGCCAAGCACGCGGCTTATACGAAGCGTGTCGACGCAAAAGAAGCCATACGGGCTCACACGATGAAGCGACGAACCGCTAGCGAAGACGTAGACCGCGCGCCGGTCAGGACCGAACCGTTGGTCCTCGACGGGCATACGTGCCTACTTGCGTCGAAGCATTATATCGTGTCCGGAACGATCGGACTAGACCTCAACGTGATGAGGGCGATTACCATCGCGATGGATACGTGCAGCGGCTACAACTTGATACGAACAAGTTTACTACCCTACGACTGGGTCGACCGCTGTCTACGTGACGAAGAGCTGCCGAAGCTCGGAGACGCCAACGGGCGACGTTTGCCTATCGAAGGCGCCATCCTGCTTCGTGTCAGGCTGGGGAACTCGCTGTTCCGCGTAAAATTCTTCGTAGCCAACACGCTGGCTGTCCCCGTTATAATGGGCACGTCGTTCATGTCGAAGCATGTCGATGCTATACGCTGTCGAGCGCAGACAATCGACCTCCATCGGGGGGATACGATACCCATTATCGCGGAGGGCGATACGACGACTCCGTACGAGGAGGGGGAGGAGACGAATCCAAACGTGGAGCCCCCGAAACGCCGCGAGCGTAACGCGGCCTCGAATAGGCCGAGCCGAACGTTCTCGGTTCGCCTGACGAAGTACACGCGTGTACCGGCGATGTCGCAACGGACCGTCAACGTGACGACGGATGCGACCGGACTCGTGTTCCTCGAACCGAAAGCGTCGGTGCAATTCCGGCATGGGCTGCGCATAGCCAACGGAGTGGTCGACGTAGGACCGAGAGAGACGTTCTCTATCATCGTGTCGAACTTCACGAAGAAGGACCGCGAATTGCCGAAAGGCGCAACGATTGCGTACGCGGTACGCTCCCCGTTGGGAATCGTCCCACTCAAGCGTGAGGGCGGCGAAGCCCTCGCGAAGGTTTTGAACCTACCGCTAGTCGACGCGACGACGCGGACGAATACGAACGGGTTGGGCGACGAAACGCCAGACCCGTTGGTCAACGAAAAGGGGAACGACCCCGCCACGGATTGGCAGTCGACAATCGATTTGTCGCACCTCGACGACGAGGATTTACGAAAGCGCATCAACGAGATGCTAGCTACACATTCGTCAATGTGGACGAGCGGACGCCTCGGCGAAATCAATGCTACGGAGCATCGAATCGAACTCGAACCGGGCACGCGGCCCATACGTTCAATGCCCTATCGTCAGGGTCCGGCTCTACGTACGATAGCCGAGGAGCAGATCACGAAGATGCTCAACGAAGGGGTTATCGAACCCGCGTCCAGCGAATGGGCGTCACCAATCGTGTTGGTGCCGAAGAAGGACGGATCCTTACGTTTCTGTGTCGACTACAGGCGTTTGAACGCGAAAACGATCGCTGATTCGTACCCGCTTCCTCGTATGGAAGATTGCCTCGATTCGTTGGCGACGCCGCCATCTTCACGACACTCGATTGTAACGCCGGTTACTGGCAAGTGCCCGTCTCCGCCGAGGACCGTGATAAGACAACGTTTACGTCTTTCATGGGAACGTATCGCTACGTGCGAATGCCATTCGGGCTACGAAATGCCCCCGCTACGTTTCAGCGGACGTTGGACATCATCCTCTCCGGAGTACGTTGGCAATCGTGCCTGGTCTACTTAGACGACGTAATCGTCTTTTCGAAAGACCTCGAGTCTCACCTGGGTCACGTTGACCAGGTGCTTTCCCTGCTACGCGCAGCGGGAGTAACGTTAAAGCTCACGAAGTGCTCGTTCTTTCAACCACGAGTTGACTACCTGGGGCACGTGATTACCCCAGGGAAGCTGCACGTCGCAGCACGGAACAAGGAAGCCTTTCGTACGGCTACGTTCCCACGCGACAAGACGCAATGTCGATCGTTTTTGGGCGCGGCCAACGTTTACCGCCGTTTCGTAAAGGCGTATGCCGAGATCGCTCGGCCACTCAACACGATGTTGAAGAAGGACGCTTCCCCCGATTGGACGAACCCAACGGACGCGCAAACGAATGCGTTCGAAACGTTGAAGACAATACTGGTGTCGCCACCAGTATTGCACCTTCCGAAGGCGGGACGTCCGTTCATGATCGATACCGACGCGTCGGCGTATCAGCTGGGAGCTACGTTGCTCCAGCAGCAAAACGAAGATAAGCCCAACGAATGGGTGCCGATTGGGTACTGGTCGAAGACCCTTAACGAAACCGAACGCGGTTACTCGGCAACGGAGCGCGAGTGTTACTCCGTCGTTTGGGCGATAACGTCGCTCCGACCCTACGTAGAGGGTCAACGATTTACCGTACGTACGGATCACGAAGCCTTACGTTGGCTGATGACGTTAACGGACGCGTCCGGACGACTACTACGATGGAGGCTACGCGTTGCCGAATTCGATTTCGAAGTCACGTACAGGCCTGGGCGCGTGCACCAGGTACCTGACGCTTTATCACGTGTGATATCTACGTATGACGACGGTCGACCCGTCGACGATGACGTACCATCGTACGGGGACGCGGTCCTCGTGACGACTCGCAGTCGGCGACAACCCACACGAAATGGGCAAGGACGAACGACGTCCGTACGTAAAAAGGCAACGAATGCCAGGGGTCACGACGACCCGTCGAACGAGACTCGTGATGAACGAACATCAGCCACGACGGCTGGCCACGATGGCCTCGAGTTCAACCGCGACGCGTCGCTCGATGACGTTCTTGACGAGGAACCGGATTTCCTCGACGAACAGCGCGCTGCTGAAGACGATTCGGCACGCGTGCCACCAGCTGACGTTCAGCTTCCCATTACGAGGGACGAGCTTATCGAAGCTCAACGCGAGGACGCGTTCTGTCAAACGATACTGACACGACAGTCCGAGACGCAGGACGCTGCATTCTTCGAAGGCCACGATGGCCTACTCCGACGCCGGAACCCTCACGATGAGGAACGTACACAAATCGTTGTGCCGGCTTCGTTACGGCCGCGGCTGCTGGAGTTAACGCACCACCACGTCCTCGCTGGACATCCCGGGCAAACGCGTATGTACTATACCCTACGGAGGACGTACTACTGGCCCGCGATGGCCGCCGACATCCACGCAACGGTACGAAACTGCGTTGGATGTGCGAAGAACCGCGTGAAGCTTCGCAAACGGACGAACCCGTTACGTTTATTTCCGGCTACGGAGCCGCTGCGAGACCTATGTATCGACATACTAGGTCCGCTTACGAAGACCACGCGTGGTAACCGATTTATCCTCGTGATAACGGACCGCTTCACGAAGCTGACTAGAGTCGTACCTCTACGAAATATCGATTCCGCCAACGTGGCGAGCGCGTTCGTCAACGCGTGGGTCTTCTCGTATGGACCCCCACGGACGCTCATAAGCGATAACGGAAAGCAGTTCGCTGCTAAGTTTTTCCAGCGCGTCTGCAACGAAATCGGCGTGACGAACGTCTTTACGTCGACGTACCACCCCCAAACGAACGGGCAGGTGGAGCGCTACAACAGGACGATCCTGGCGATGCTGCGCAATTACGTGAACGAAAACCAGAACGACTGGGATCGATACGCATCGGCGTTAACGTTTGCGTACAACACGCATGTGCATTCGAGCACGGGCACGACGCCCTTCGATTTGATTCTCACGAATCCACCGCCACCGTTGGCGCTACACACGTCGGTAACGAACCGCGAACTACCCGACGGGGGAGGGCGAGCCACTTACGTTCGTGAGCTCGCCACAACGATGGATAACGCGTATCGAACGCTGAAGGCCGCGCAGGCACGTTATAAACGAAATTTCGACAAACGAGTCCGTGTCTCGAATCGAAACATCCGCGCGGGAGAATACGTATTCATCGACCCGACGGACGGGACCACGAAGGGCACGAAGCTCGGCAACCACGCGTTGGGACCGTTCCGCGTACTACGTAACGACGTACGAACGTTCGTCATCCAACGAGGAGACGTAGTTGAACGTGTCAACTCGGACCGCGTTGCGTACGCGCCAACGCCGGCGAACGCGCCCCCGCCGGAGCCATACGATGCCACCGAGGCAGACCTCGACAAGAACCGCGACGGTCCGGCGTATGTAGTAGACGACCTACTCAACCACCGCGTGAACGAGGACGGAACGTTAGACTTCCTCGTGAAGTGGGTCGGGTATCGTAACCCTACGTGGGAACCCCGCCGGAACGTATCTGAAGAGAGCGTCTCTCGATACTTCGCACGCGTGCGACGAGCAACAACGTGAAAGGCCACGACGGCCCCCGAAAACGCACACGAGCGTCGGGTTAAGCGCACGCGTGCGCGACGTTGCACGATGCAACAAACGAAGGCGACGAGCCGCACGAACGAGAAGCGAAGGCACAACGAGTGGCCGGGACGTCCACCCTTGCGTTGGGGGGGCGCGATGCGTGCTAGAGCCGTCGCTCTTTTCGTTTTCGACACCATACGTTGGTGGAGGCACGAGCGCCAACGAAAGATTGGACGACGAGTCCACGCGCGGACGATTCACACGATGTGAAGAGCCACGACTGGCTCGACAGTGTTGACCGTCCCACGGGCAAAGGTGACGACACCACGGGCCACGGACGGACAACACGTCAGATTTTTCGCGCGAAAAATTATACTTGGGCCAGCGGGCCATGGACGCACGGTACGAAAAATCGGGCCGATTACAGTGCGCTAATCCGGCCAAATCTCGGGACACGCGTGCCCCGAAAATTTCGTAATTTTGGCATGTCACGTGAGCCATCGTACGTCCCCGTGGACAGCCGCTGACAACGAGTCGCATCGACCAACGAGGTCAACGCCAAACAGCTCGCGAGCTAACGGCAACGTGACGCCGGAAGGCGGAGAAACGACGTAGGACGGACGCGTCCCCAGCGAAGATGGCAACGGCCTCATTACGAAACTCCCGCACGAAGCGGAACGAAGCTATACGTTAGCCGACGAATTAGACCAACGGGTCTCAGCGCACGAAGCGCGCGAGTAAAGCGTGCGAACGACGAGCCAACGAGGCCGCGACGAAGGACGGCGAACCGTATCGCCATCGTGAGGCACGACGCCGAACGCGGTAGCCACGTACGGCAACCACGGAACGACACAACGGTGTCCTGCCACGCGGGCATAACGAACGACGCGCGGAAGCGAAAAGCCCGCCGGCCAGTCGAACGCACGTAACGAAACACGAATACGCAACGGCGTACAAGCTGGTAGCCAACGTAAACGGCACAGCTGAAGGCAACAAGCCGACGAAAAGTTGGCTCACGTAACAGCCTCAAACGCCCGCGGGCATGCGAAACGACTTCGTCAATCGCGTCCCCGTCGGGTTCGCAAGTCGAATGAACGAATACGCAACGGCGTAAAGGTCGAGCATTACGTATGCCCAGGTGCACGTCGCACCACATAACGAACGAGCTAACGAAACGCTCCTCGGACGCCGCGGCGAACGACGCCGCCACGCGAAACGGACTAGCGCAACGATTGCGCCACCGGCTAACGTGAAGCCGCGGGAACGTGAAGCGCGACGGCGCTAACGGTGTTAAAGGCATACGAAAAGCCAAGCCCGCCGGCAAAAACGTTGTCTACGGAACCGCGACGCACCACGACGCACTGCCGCGTACACGCAACGGCGTGAAACGTCAAGCCAACTCACGCGCGAGTCGGCCTGACGCTTAGCGAATTTTCCGTCCAGCTCTTCGGAGCAAATTAAAATTGGCACCGACGTGCTACGTGCCAGAGAGCTCGAATGCTCAACGAAATTCGACACCCGACGGGGTTATCCGCACGAGGAACGACGGCGGAAACGAATTCCGAGATAGTTACAAAATGATAACGCCACTGGCCAACGTGAAGCCGCGGCAACGCGAAGCGCGACGGCGCTAATGACGTCAACGGCTATACGAAAAGCCAAGCCCGCCGGCCACCACGTCGTCAACGAAACCGCAACGTACTGCGACGAATTACTGCGTACACGCCGCGGCGTAGAACGTCAAACCGACTCACGCGCACGTCGGTCTGACGTTCGACGAATTTTCCGCCAAGCTCATCGGAGCAAATTAAAATGGGCACCGATGTGCTACGCGCTAAGGAGCTCGAATGCTCAACGAAATCCGACACCCGACGGGGTTATCCGAACGAGAAACGACGGCGGAAACGATTTGCGAGTTAGTTACTAAATGATACGCACGCCAACGGGCTCTAAGATCGAGGTTAACGTACCACTCGCAGTGAAAAGCCGCCGCTACGCGCCGCCGCTTTGCCGAATAATTGCGTGTGTTACGAACCTGCCAACGGGCACGCGCCGCCGCGAACTCGAAACACGGGCTACGTAAGCCTTACGACACCCGACGGGGTAGACGCCACAACAAAAAAAATTGTGGGGAGGGGCTTAACGCTAAACCCCTCCTCTGCTGCAGACGACCTGCCAAACGCAAATTACGAAGCTCAACGGAGCCATGCGATTACGCAAAGAAACAAGACGAAGTTTACGAAGCAATACGATGCTAGAGCCGACGTGGCCTACGAACTAACCTAGGAACGACCTAGTAGCGACGAGAACGCTTGCCCGCAGGGTCATACGGACCAGGGCCTTCGCCGCGGCTATCGTGGCTGCGGCTGCGAGTGGGCTGAACGAAGCCCGGCGCGTACGGATCGACGGTCTGCGTGACCACGGGGGCTCGCTCGCGACGAGACGCGGGATCCCTAGCGTAAGGATCCGCAGTCCCGTGACTGCGCGTATCCGAAGGGCGCGCCGGAGCGGGGTCGCGTGGCAGGTACGCCGCTGCGTGACCATACCCGACGGGGTCGCCGAAGCCGCCGCCACTCGCGTAACCGTACGGTTCATTACGAACGCCAACGGGCGGCGCGTAACTACGAGTCGCCGCGGCGAGACGCTCCGAAATCGCGCGTTCCGTTGCCAAGCGGGCAGTCAGGTCCAACGTCTGGGCCCTGAACTCTTCGGCTGCGCGAGCCACGGACGAGATGAGGGAACGGATAACCCAGCCGTCCGCACGAGGCGGAGCGGACATCGACGTACCGAGAAGCCGACGGGCATCCTCATCGGAGACGCGGTCGTCCAGGCTCACGAAGCGTGGCGCGCGTTCGGCCGGCGTGGCCACATTCGGACGACCGACCTGGGCAACGTTGCCCTGTTCCGTAGCCTCGCGTGGCACGACCTCTCGAGGTTCCGGCGCACGCGGCGCTTCGTTTTGATGGCCACGACGGCCAGAACGTGTCCCTCGGGGGCGCTCGTTGCCCCCGAGGCCGCCGAAATAACCGGCACGATTGCCACGACGGCGTTCGGAACGGGAAGCGACCCGCGGCACGTAAGCCCCATCGCTACGAACGGAGACGAACTCCTGGTTATCGCCGCTTGCGTAATCGGGACGTATAACCCGATACTCCGGCCCCAACGCAAGGGCGCCGCGAACCTCAGCCAACGCGCTGGTAACGGAGACGAACGTGTCGGAACCGTCCACCGGGATTGCACGAAGCATCTCGTAATCGGCCAGGAAGTCCAACGTGGACTCCGGCAGCAGGCACGCGCGCCCGAACACACGACGTTCCACGAACAGCGAGCACGCGAGCATCGCTGCGTGTTCGATGTCCACGGCCATGAGGAAACGTTCCTTCACGGGGGCAGGCGCGTCCTTCACGGCATCGGTGAAATAATGTACCACGCGTGGTAATAACGTGGACGACCCACGGGGGTACGGAAACTCCTCTACTACATCCGGCAACGGCGGGAAGTAGAGCTCGCTCGGGACGACCCACGGAGCTGACGCGTGCGACACACGATAGTCGTCCGCGTTCACGTGGCGGAGAGCGAAGTGGTCATCGTACGACACGACGCTTTTGGAGATGACGCTCAACGAAAGAGCAGTCTTCCATTCGGCACGTTGCCTTTCGGAAAGTGTCCGCGGACATACGAATACGGACGACACCGAGATGAACGGCGGTTCCTCGGGCGTCCCCTTCCATAAGTATGCGTCCATACGGTCGACGTAGATCGCGTCGTTGACGTCACGCAACCACGAGCGGTCGCAACGTATCGACGCCGGGATCTGGTAACGTTCCGATCCCGGCGGCCCGTTGGCGAAACGACGCCCGGCTGCTCGCCCCCACGTATCTTCGGCGGAACGCATATAGTCGACGACCGCGCGGGCGTCCAGACGATCTCTAGCCAACGTGGCGAGATCGTCATCCGTGATACCCACGCGGGGCAACGCAGCCCACGCGTGGGTCAGGACGCCTACGTTTAGCGCCGCACCGCCACGTGAGGCGGTGCCGACTGTCCCAACGGGGTCACCACCCTCCGGCGAGGGGTCCTGGCGAGGAGAACGCGGCGAGCCATCACGACGAGGCACGCCCGTGCGGGCCGCCGCCACAGCACGACGCGAACGAGCGGCCGCTGCCATCGCGGCTACACCCATCGAAGGGGCCGCGGCATCCGGAATGATGGGTGACGAATTCCCCGAGTCGGACGCCGTTGCGTCATCATCACGTGGGGCGACGGCCCTAGCAGCCTCGGCAGGCGTCACGGAAGCCACCAGGCGAGACGGAGCCATCGGGCGAGACGAAGAGGCGACGGCCTGCGAAGCAACGGCTTCTCCCGCCCTCACGGATGGGGCGGGCGCGACGGACGCTTCCGTCGCTGGCGGCGCACCGGCCCCGACGAGGGAGGGAGCGCCCTGCGAAGGGTTCCTCGCTCCACCTCCAGCAGAGCCGGCGGGCCGCGGGGTGTTAGCATCGGTACTACGAGTCGTAACCATCGTGGTTACGCTGTACACGATAATTACGACGAGTGCAACGAGCACGACGACGAGAGCCACGCGGGCTAAACGAAACAAGAGAACGAAAGGAACGGAGGTAGTAGTACCCAGCGGGGGAAAGAGGTAAGGGAGAACGAAAGGCAACGGCCTGGATGACGATGGTGAGAGGAAGGGTGAGCGACGATCGCTATCACGTTAAGCCGCCGCTTAAATATCCTTCGGACGACCGTTGTCGAATGCCCGCTGGCAGATTCACGAAAAGGCCGCGGCCTGCGCTCGTATCGCGCTGAATTGAAGCACACCCGCGTGGTGGAATTGGACACTGCATCCGTTGCAGGAAAACGCCTAAGCGAGGCATTGACGTACGACGCCAACGGGCGGGCCGCGATGATTACGAAAGAGCCGGAGCGCACGCGCGCGCTCCGGCGCCGTGGCGATTCGATCAGCCAACCGGGCCATGTACGTTTCAACGAGATTTTTCGGGACAACTGCCACGTCCGCAGTTGTACCCGAAAAGGCGCCACGGCCCCGTGTCTCAGGCGCGTCCTGACGGGCCTCGCGTGGCCGGGACGTCCACGTGTGGGGGTGGGGCTGTGTAGTATACGTGGCAATTCCGAAATTGCAAATATTTACGTTTTTCCGCGGAATTCGAATTTCGGCGGACACGACCGGCGACAGCAATGAACGAACATTGCTGGCGCATGCGCGCGCGCAACCTGCACACGTGTGCAACGAACGTATTGGCAACGGCCAACGGACCAACGGGTCCCTACGTGTGACCCACAAGGTCCCTTCCCATTCGGGGACGTTACGAGCAGTGTTTACACTGTAAAGCGATGCCATCGTGGCTATATAGGTATTGGCATCGTGCCGGGAGGGAAAGGGGACAAGACAACGATCGAGCAACGGCTCTAGTCTACGACTGACTTCTACGTTTTACGTTTACGTTTTGCCTAACGAGGCTTCGTCTCCGTCGAGCTGCGTACTCCCTACCCATCGCCGCACGTAAGGCTGATTGCGTGTAGTGCCTCCGGGCTTGGTTGAGAGCGCCTCCGGTGACGTACCACCTCGTTTGCTAACGTAATCCTCGCGTGGATTGTTGCGTCGTGACGCTCGTGTCTACTCGCTAACCACTCTACCTTCTACCGTTCTAACAATACAGTCAAACACCAGCGGGTGGACTGCTCGTTTCGTTTCGTAAGGACAGCGTGTCCGTAGCTCGTACCAGCTATCTAGAACTAACGTTGTTCCACAGGTACAAACCGCATCATCAGTTTGACCAACCCGGCGACGGGAACCAAGGAGAAAGAGAATCCGCAATGGCGGGAGGATGTATCCTTGGAACACCTTCAACAACCGCAGTTGAAGGATAAAATTATAGCGATGCTATCGCAACATGAGTACATGTGGGACGGGTCTCTTGGAGACATTAGAGAAACCGAGCATCGTATCGATTTAATCGAAGGAAGTCGACCTCGTCGACAGCAACCATACCGGATGGGACCCTTGAGAAGGGAGTTAGAAAGTAAGGAGATCATCTCCATGCTAGAGAAAGGGGTCATCGAACCCTCGAATTCTGAGTGGGCTAGCCCAGTTGTCTTGGTACCCAAGAAGGATGGTAAGCTACGCTTTTGAGTTGGCTACCGCCGTCTCAACGACATCACAATATCGGACGCTTATCCGTTGCCTCGTATGGACGATTGTATAGACTCCTTAGGAGATGCACGCGTGTTCACCACGCTTGATTGCAACTCAGGCTATTGGCAGATACCCGTTGCCTCCGAGGATCGGGATAAGACGGCCTTTACGTCGCACCTTGGAACATATAGATTTAAAAGATTGCCCTTCGGGCTGAAGAATGCACCCGCCACGTTCCAACGTGCTATCGATATTATCTTAAGCAGCGTACGCTGGCAAACTTGTCTCATCTAACTTGACGACGTCATCGTCTTCTCACGGAGTGAGGAAGAACACCTTCATCAGGTGGATCAGGTATTCACACTGTTGAGGAAGGCAGGGGTAAGCCTAAAGCTGGCCAAGTGCCACTTCTTCGAAGCGAAGGTAGATTAACTTGGACATGTGGTTATGCCAGGTAAGCTGGCGGTCGCCCAAACGGCGATGGACGCTATTGCGAAAGCAACTTTTCCGACCACACCTACGCAAATGCGTTCTTTCCTTGGGAGCTGCGGGGTCTTCCGCCGTTTCGTTAAAGGGTACGCGGATATCTCCCATCCCCTCAACGCGATGTTGACTAAGGAAAACCTACCGAGCTTCGGTTCAATGCCTCCAACAGAGGAACAACGCCACGCGTTTGACAAACTCAAAGAATCCTTGGTGCAACCACCAATATTGGCTCTGCCAAGGGTGGGTAAACCCTACATCGTAGACACGGACGCTTCTGCGTATCAGATAGGGTGTGCGCTGTTGCAACAGCAGGATGACGACGACTATCGTCCTGTAGGATACTGGTCGCGGACCTTAACCAAACCCGAACGGGGATATTCTCCGACGGAGCGCGAGTGTCTCGCCGTAGTATGGGCAGTCACTACCCTGAGACCATACCTTGAACAAACAAAGTTTGTGGTACGATCCGATCTTAACGCGTTGCGTTGGTTGATGAACATCACCGACCCATCCGGGCGCCTTTGCCGGTGGCGACTCCGCCTTTCAGAATTTGACTACACCATAGTCTATCGCCCCGGTAGGGTTCATCAAGTACCAGACGCGTTATCGCGTGTTGAAAAAGGAAGGGTTAGACCCACATCCAGTGGATGACGAAATTCCCACACTCTTCGCGTATGACCTTACCCAGGAGGTACCTGTTACAGAAGAGATGAACCCTTGGTTCTTTGATGTGCTTATCGCGCGGAATCCCGCTGACACACCCCCAACGGGAATAAACCCAGCTGTCCTAACGACACGCCCTCAGACAGAGGGTTCCGAACCGATAACACTCAACGAGTGGATTGAGGAGCAACACTCTAATGACTTCTGTCAACAAGTATTGACCAGTCAGAAGCCTGACTCTCTCTTCTTTGAAGATGACCAAGGTGTCTTGCGACGTAAATCCAATCTTGACAATTCCCATCAAGTGGTTGTACCAAGAACACTCAGGCCCCGCCTGTTGAAGATGTGTCATCACGACGTGCTCACGGGTCACCCCGGACAAAACCGTATGTATGAGACCATGCGTCTCTCGTACTACTGGCCAGCCATGGCCGCGGATATTACCGCTACGGTTGAACGCTGTTAGGTTTGCGCTAGAAACCGACTCAAGTTGCGTAGACAAGCTAATACCTTGAAACTATTCACAGCTTCAGCACCGCTGGAAGAAGTCTCTATAGACTTACTAGGCCCTCTGCCTAAAACAAAGAAGGGTAACCTTCACCTTTTAGTGATTACCTGTCGCTTCACGAGGCTTACACAGGTTGTACCATTACGCAGTATCACTGCTTACCATGTGGCTGTCGCCTTCTGCACCCACTGGGTTTTCAAGTACGGTCCCCCTAGGACGTTGCTCTCCGATAATGGACCTCAGTTTGCTTCCAAACTTTTCCAGGCTGTTTGCCTGCAACTTGGAACAAAGAACCTGTTCACAACAACCTATCACCCACAGACCAACGGTCAGGTGGAACGGTATAACCGTACGTTGTTGAACATGTTACGCAACGACGTCAATGAAAACCAGAATGACTGGGACGTGTACGCACCAGCGTTGACGTACGCGTATAATACGCACGTGCATCGCACGACAGGGACGACACCCTTTGACCTTATCCTAAGTAGACCACCACCCCTTATTCCCTTCATCACTCGACGAGAATACGGCAAAAACCGGACGCTTTCTTGAAACAGGACTTCCTGCAAAGGATTGCTCAAGCAATTGAGAAGGCCGGTCAACGGCTACAAGCCACGCAAGCGCGTTATAAACCGGACTTTGACCGGAGGATCCGGAAGACCAAACGACTCCTTCAGGAGGGTGACTACGTCTACCTTGACAACCCCGAAGTACGGGAACGAAACAAGTTGACGCCGTTGGCGCAAGGACCTTTTAAGGTTACTAAAGACGGTAGGCGTACCGTTCATATTGAACGTGATGGACTTGTCGAACAAGTTAGCCACGACCGTGTGACGTATGCGCCACAACCTGAACAGGAAACAACGCACCCACGGTTAACTTCTAGCGGAGCATCCGTACCTGCGGCAAGAACCGACGATCAAACCGCCAACACGGTGCAGAGTATGGCGGAAGAACGACTACGTCGCGTGGCATCAAGCCCGCAGCGCGTACCTCTTCAAACCGGACAACCCCCAGGTCACCCTGTAACCAAGCCTTTGCCATCCCGCTCCGCGGTTGAAGGTGATTTCTTAACTAACACACCGAGTATCGGTCCGAGACGAACCGTCTTTGAGGAGGGGCCCAGGCCGACATACGTCGTAATAACGACGCTGCTTCACAGCCGATGTCCACTCAAATTGACCTCGCCGAGGATGAAACTCTTGACACAATGCAGGAACCTGCTTCCCAAGACGCCAACAAGACGTTCTCCCGGCTACGCCGATCAACCCAGAAGGCATCAACCGGAACAAGTCCGAAGAAGAATAGTCGCTCTCGTCGACAAACAAGAATAAGCCGACCGCAAGGCATGGAAATATCCCAAGAAGCCACTTCGGCTGAGCCGATAAACCCTGCGGGTGACACTGCTAACACCGGAAGCAGACGACGCTCGTCGAGCCATGAGGTTATACCCGAACCGGGAACTGTCTCCCAGAACCTGGAACCACCTGAAGAACAGGAATTCGCCATAGACGATTTGATCGATTATGTCGTCGACGACGATCAGGAGGAATGGTTCCTCGTGAAGTGGTACGGGTACCGTGACCCTACGTGGACGCAACGGCACAACGCGCCAGACGAGCAAATATCTTGGTACTTCCGGAAAGCTGACCGCCAAGCGGGTAAGAAAACGTCTAAACGACGAACGGTCAAAAGGCGTGGTAAGTAGAACGGCAGAGCTGCCCCACAGCGAAGCTATTGTACGCAAGAGCGTCAGTAGGAACGGCTAGTGATCGCGGCGTCACCGCTAATGACCACAAGGTTGAGCCGGTAAAATTCCACGAACAGCACCCGTAGGGTTGGCTAAATAACAAAAACCGCGAGCGGTAGAAATATGAAGCCAATCGGCGGAAGGAAAATTCCATAAACAACAAAAACAATCCAAATTTTAATGGGAGATATGACAAAGCCGTACACGGCGCATGGATAAACGATCTAACATGAGAGTGAAACGAAAATGCGTATAAGAAGGTAAACCCGGTTAGGGAAGGAAGACGTCTAACGACGGAAGTTGTCGGAGGGACGGGGTCGCTGATGCGAAGGGTAGGAAGAGGTTGGACTCAATGACCGGTTGGTCGGATGTTGAGCCGTAGAACGAAGAGTGTCGCGAGGACGAATGCGTCCAGCATCCCTGTAGGACCAGCCGGGGTGGCGATCGCTAAGGGAGTTCTAGAATTGCAACCGTGTCAGGGCGAGGTGAACTGGATCGCGCTGGTTGAACTTGCGTTTCGCGCGTCGCTCGGTCGCGCTGGCGAACGGGTGGTACAACGGCGGAACGCGTAGGGAACGATCGCAACACGGGATTCGCGGGCCGGCGCAAGCCGTGATCTCAGGGTGAGATCACCGAGTAAACTCGAGCACAACGCGATCCACACAGGGGTCGTAAATCCCTGGCCTAGTGGCGTGCGACGCAACGCGCGCTATCGCGGTGCGACGCAGTTCGACGATCGGTTTATGCGCAGCGCGCACGCGAACGCCGGTGATCGTGAGCAACCCGCACGCAACGTTTCAACGCAATCGGTCTTCGCGATTCGCTAAACGCTTAACTCGTAGCTGCGAAAGTGCTGGCTGTTTATTGGTAGGGTGCGAAGCAGAACGACCATTAATAGCTAACTACTAAAGGACAGGCTGTCCTTACGAGGCCGGCCGGCGGCCACTCGCTCGCACGCATAAAGGGAAATATTTGGGAAAAAGACTTTCGTCATAAAAAGCCCAAAAAGGGGAAATAAAGGGAAATTCGTAGAAATCGCTACACGTGGCGCCGGGCTCGTAATCGCACGCGTTCGCGCAGGTGCACCGTGACACGTAATCGGTTCGCCACGCGTACGCTCGCTTACTAACTAACTCAGCGCGGATGCATGCGGACTCAACTCGTCGATATCGCTTCAACCCGCGTTCGCGTTAGCGGCATAAATTGCACCACACCTTCCACATATCGGCGTCCGGATTGGCCAGGAATACATGACTATAAGGGGCAGCTACTATAGAGAATCCATCTGCTCCGCTCGACATCATGAAATATGATGGAGACTCGGTAGGTCCGGCAACACGACTCGTTGATACTTTGAAGTCCGTGTGCCCATCCTGGTCCGCAGCCCCATCTGCTGTAAGAAGCAGCCGCAATCCTGTCTTCGGGAAGAAGACAGGATCCCCACCCTCCATTCCCAACTTCAAGAACTCCGCACGAACACCAAGAGCAAGCTCTGCCACCAACTTGTTCTTATACATATCCAAATTCCCCTCCTCCAGCTTATCGCACAACTCACGCCACGGCAGAGAGAGGCGCCCACGACCACCATCGATGCGGTCCTTCGCATCACCCACGTTGTGGATGAACTGCCACGGAGAAGGATCGAAGCCGGGCTTTGCGAAAGCTGGCGGCTCGTCCTGTGCTTCCCTGTCGTCATCATTAGAATCAGACTGCTGGGAGGGTTTTTCAACCTCCTCAACCAGCGGGAACTGCCTAGCGAAGTGACCGAACAGCTCATGCGTCGCACTCCCAGCCGTGGACGATTCCAATAAGCGTTCCAAAACAATAACCCCCAAGTTCTCCAGCAACGCCCGCTTCACCGCAAAGTACTGTTCCACCACCGTTTCCTCGGCTCCCGGCGATGCAGCTACCTGGAATGCTGCCGCCCTCATTTCCGCCCGAACCGTCTCCACCGTCGTACTTTCCATATAGTACTTCATCCGGCTGCCAGACGCAATTGCGCTGGGGAGAACGGCGGCCACATTCTCATCGACGATACTGTCAGGAATGGGATTCTACTGGGCGTCGTCGAACTGGAGAACGGCTCCCGAGAACGACCTCTGGAAGCCGACTTGGATTTCTTTGACGACGACTTTGATGAAGTCTCACCGAGCCTTCTCTTTTTGGGAGAAGGCTCGGGCGTCGCAGAAGGCGCATCAAAGTTACGCTTCCCGAGGATGGAGCTTTAACCCGCATCCTCGGGGGCGCTCTCCAGTTCGACGACCTCAACAGCACCACCCGCCGTTCCACTACGACCGGAACGACTCGCTTGCAGGCGGGTGCTCCTTCTGGGCATCACTTTCCTCCCAGAAGTTTCCACTCCGGACGGTGCAGAATCACTGACTTCAATGACATCTTCGTCAGGATCTGCACCGCCCTTCGCGCTGCTGCCTCCCTGTCCACCCGACTTGTCCTCGACCACATTCTCGGGAGTAGGGCCCTCCGTCGAAATCCTCGCAACCGTCTTCTGTCCAACCCCAGTAGATGGTGAAGGGACAAAACTGTCATTGCTGGAGCTTCCCGAACTTCTAGCAGATGCAGAACGGGAAGATTCGACAGCGGGGGCCAGAGCAGCAGGGAGCTGCTCGGCAGCCGGAGTCGCAGGCTCAGGCTGCGAAGCCGGTGAGACCTGCTCCTGCGCGGCTTGGACAGGACGGTTGGGGGTACCAGTCCCAGCGTGGGAAACTGGACCAGAGCGTTCGCTGCCATCCAGGGGACCAGGTGCAGTCGGCTTGACCGGGGTCACCGCAGGGGAGGATGCCGACACGGCAGGGGTAGAGACAGGAACAGGGGCAACCTCGGAATCGCTGGAAGATTCCAGTTGAGGTGGTGGGGGCAAAGGGATGGAGGATGAAGGGATGGGCAAGGAATTGGAAGAGGAAGGGATGGGGGCATCATCACCACATGTGGCTAGGAGCGCAGCATGTGGGATGTCTGGGTACATCGCGTGAAAGCGTTTCCGCATAATCATGTCGCGGTACCCAGTGACGCGCAGGAGCATTTTCCTGGCGTCTGTAGGACTTAACTGGCGCTTAGACGTAATGACTTAGGTAGTCGTCCAAACGTCTCGAGTAGTCGCCGGAGAGGCGGCTTCGCACTCCTGGCTTTTGTTAACCCGAAGCGGTAAAGCGTAGTCGCACTGCCGACGACCGTCCACTGGCCTCGACTCGGTAGGTGGTAGAGCGGTTTGAATCGGAAGGATCTTGATCACCCTTTGAGGAAAATCCACCAGGGCGACACACGAGCCAACGGTGGCTAGGTCGGATCACGGAAACAGGCGGGCGTTTTAGCGGTTAGTCAACTCAGAACGGACGGCGCGACACACGGTGTATGTCGGTTCCGAGCACTCACGCTTAGACGAAACTGTTGACCTTGATCAGCCTCACACGCGTAGACGTCGTGTTGGCGTTCCGTGGTAACCCGGGGACCACGGTACGTTACGCACCCACGCCGTGATGCGGAACGGAACAATCCCTAAGACGGAAACGATTGATACGAGTGTCGTAAACGGTACGTCACCTCCAGGGTTAACTTGGATCGGTACCTTAGAGGGGGTTTGTTACCTTTTAATCATTGGAGAAGGGTCACTACTTGTAATTGCGTACCGGGGCCGAGTGGTCCGTCCCGAGGGCCCAATGGGGCGGGCCGCGCCGGCGGCCGCGGTGGTATTGCAATACGTGTACTACGACCAATAACCCTACACGTGGCGCTCGCCATGCTCGCATGTGCGCCCGCCAATTCTACATAATTTCGAAAATTTCCAAATTACGCAAGGAAACTGCTGGTTTCGAAACGATAGCTACTGGCGGATGAATTGAGTGCTCGCCCGTTTCAGCTCTTGTCCCACAGCGTCCTTCCCGAAGACAGACTTCTTACGGGGAAAAATGTTCTCCGACTTGTAACCATCGGGGGGGGGGCCTTCCTTGGGACGGAAGTCTGCCCAACACCCCTTCTTGGGGACCATCTGAGCAAGAACTTCGACAACGCGATCCATTCCTGCCCAATGGTACCAACCGAGTATGTTTTCAGCCCGGCCAGCCGACGGCTACAAGTGTAGCGCGCCGTCATCTCAAGGATGAAACACTTGTGGGCGTCCGGAGCACTCCTGAACGACCCATTGAACAACAAGTTCACCGTACATCCAGCCAGATCCTCAGTGGAAGAACTGCACGAACTCCGGCCTATTCTGGATGCTCGACCAGTATTTGAAAGCAGGGCTTTCAATAGTATTGAAACCTCGGGCGATGGAGACGTAGCGCATGAGCTGTCTCGGACGAATCCAGCTCAGTGCTTTCCGTTCTTTAATGTATTGAGCGGTCGGCTCGATCTTCTTCCTGCCAAGCTGTGGATATTGATGAACTCCATCACAGAGCACATATTGTCAGCAACTGTTACCTCGCTGACATTGAGGGTGTGGAAGTTCATCAGCCGTGAAAGCGGGGGTACTTCTTCGGAACAGAAGACATCCCGGCCAAGCCGAGTCGGTGGGAGGAGAAAGTCGACTGGAATGGTTCCAAATCGACGGTAAATGTCTGAACTGACAAACTCCTCCCACTCTGGACTGTCCTTTGCAGGAGCAGGTCCAGCCGACTCGAGAATGGCCTTCAACGCGGTCACTCGGTGAGATCCATCGACGTATTGCAGTCGGACTTTGGCATTGGAATCAATCACCTCGCCAACGGGCACGCGTGAAGCAATCACGGAAAATCCCTGAGTGAGAAACGTTTTCTTCCACTCATCAACGCGATGCGGCCTGACCACCCTGGACACGACTGCCGGAGGAGAAACATCCAGGGGGGAAATGAAGACTGGAATGTTTCGGCAGCTCTCCGGACTTATGTCGTAGTCCACACTGTGCCAGGGTAGGCCAGCCTGGTGCTGCGGAGAGGCTTGTTCGGTACGATGTCACGAGCGTTGTGATCATCGACCTTCTCCGCATCCTCTGCCAAGTCAACACTACCGGACGCGATGATCATGTCCGGAGCAGGCGAGTCAGGCAGAGGAGCACCAGATCCCTCGACGGCTGGCGCCGCTACGGCAGATTGAGCCGGAAGCGGAGTTGCGGGAACGCCAGCGTCGATTGAAGGGACAGCCGCGGGATCGGAAGCCGAAGGGGGGAGGGGACGGGCTTAGGTGCTGGGCTGAGCTGGGTCAGCGCTGCAGCAGCTTCGCAAACGTCCATAGGGACAGGGGGCTAGAGAAGGAGTGCGAGAAGGAGTGGGAGAATCGTTGTCACGGCGGCTGGCAGAGCGCACCTAGCGGTCGAAAGCGTTGGGGGATTGTTGAGCCATTGCTTTGATGAATGTTTGACAAACGAAGAGTGAAAAATTGAGAAAGAGAGAAGAAGATCTGAACGACAAGCTGTTTTGCCGCGTAAGCTGAGTGAGATAGGCGAAACTCAGATAACTGACACATTCCTATTAGTATACACCCTGGTAATGATATTCAGCGGTCGACCAATCCGAACCTTCCACATCACTTCTCGTCCGACAATTACAGCTCAGGCAGTTTACCAAGGTGCATGAAATATTTTCTTACCACTGCCATAGTCTACACATACTGCTGCCTTCATACTTCTGCATGCCTACCCTTCCATCTTTCTTCCATCTTTCTCTACCGTGCTGGGCTTAGAGCATGCTCTGTGCACATCTGACTTACTTAATATCATTGTATAGTGAGAAACTAGAATAATAATTACATCACTAGAGTACACTGCAAATGTTAGTAACTATGGTTGGTGTGGTACACAACACCCTACCTCCTTCATGAGTAAACTTTGCGCACAGAACCGTTCAATATCAGGTAGTGCAGCCAGCGCAAACCAGGTTTGCACGAAGCAGAGTGCTCCCCAGAGCCGTCAACAGCCGTCCAAACCATCGTTGTAAGATGTTCCCGGCTCCACACTTCCCTTCTCATCCTTCCCAAGGTGGGCAACGGACGAAACTCCCAACCGCTTACAGCCGAAGCAGTTTACCAGGGATGCTTACAGCAAAGTCATCGTTACGTTGACTTTGCTGTAAGGAAAGGTTTGATTACAGTGGTGAGAAAATTTTACCGGGTAAAACAATCAGCAAGAATTTTTACCCGGTAAAAAATTGTGGCTGCTGTAATGATTTGATTTCTTACAGCAAAGTCATCGTAACGATGACTTTGCTGTCAGCACTCCAGCGGAACTGCATCATCTGTAAGCCTTCCTCACCTCAATGGTGCAGCCGAAGACGACTGCGACATTACCTTGTTCTATTCTAGTAGTGCCCGCCATAGTTTCCTCCCCTTCTCATATTAAATTGAGTATTGTATATCTCCTGACCCGTATACATACCCAAACGTCATGTACTAGCCTAAGTTTCATCGTTTACTTGAAGGCGGCCTTGATGCCTGCCATAGAATGCTATTAAGGACTAATTTCACCAGATATCTAAACGCTCCCAGTAGTTGACATTGAAGGGAGGCTGTAGCAACTCTCCCTGGAAGTTCGAAGTGACAGATGTGACCGGATGGGATGCTGGTACCTCACCGAAGAACGACCCTCCGCGAATCCCATTCCTCCGTGGTACACGTCCGTTCGGCATACAAGCAGGGAATACGGTGGGATGCGCACGTTCGTCACTGGCACGGGGTACTTGTCTTTCGCTGGATGACTTAGGCACACATGGCTGAATTTGGCGATACGAATGATGAACCCATCCGCACCAGCAGCCATCATGAAATATGATGGCGATTTGAGAGGACCAGTTCCAGTTCCCTCACGGACGGGAACATCGGTATGCATAAGTTGCTCCTGACTACCATCTGCGGTCAAAATCAGACGAAGACCCGTTTCTGGAAAAACCACCGCTTCTTCTCGTCCAGACCCGAGCTTCAGGTTCTCCGCACAAATCGCCTTACCTAGCTCCAGAACCAACTTGTTCCTGTACTGCCGCGCGCTTTCTTGCTCAAGGTCATCGCAGATGCTTTTCCGGTCCGTGTTGAATACACCAGTGCTGTCTTTCGGTCGAAGTGGTTTCCACGGGTTCTTCTCACTTGCACTCGAGCCACTTGTAGTACCTTGGAATGTGCTGGCCATCTGTGTGAATAACTCGTGCGTAGCTGCTCCCACTGTATTAGAAGAGAAAATGTCTTGCAACACCACGTAACCAAGCTCGTCGATAATTCTCCTCTGGTAGCTGAAGTATTGTTGGCTTTCAAAAGAACCGAGGGGACATACCAAAAAAGTAGAGTAGCCTGCAGCTGCTTCCATTATCTCCGTCCGGATTGTATCAATGACTTCTTCTGTGGTATAATACTTCATTCTCGAGTTGGAAGGAACGCATAAAGGCAGCTTCTCAGGTATCTCCTCTGCGAATGTGCAGTCTGGAAGGGAGTTTTCTTGCTCGTCAGTGAAGAGTAGTGCTTCTTGTGTAGGCGTTCGCTTCCTTGCATTGACTCTACTCTTCTTTTCCCGAGGAGGCCCAATCTCAATGTTGTCATCCGGCGTATTGGGCTCAGAAAAATTCGCGCTAGTTTCTTCCCTTCTTCGCTTCTTATGCAACCTGGAATCGTTTTCATCACCGCTTCCACCAGAACTCCTGCTTCTTCCCGAATTATCCTTGTCCACTTCAGCCGGACTAGTGCTGTTAGTTTCTGGTGTCCTGATTCGAAGTTTCAATATCACAGAGCGGTTCTGCGCATCTCCAGCTTGTTGTCCAGGCGTGTCTATGTCCATGCGACCACTTTTGTCCAAATTGATATCCAGACTTTGCGTATCGCCGCTTTGTTTCCTTCCCTGAGGACGATCTTCTCTGACAATCCTTCCCGGCGAATTATCCCTGGCACGACTTTCCCGCTCTGCCCTTGAAGCTGGAAGACGTCCTGTGCTTTTTGTAGAACAGCAAGACGTTCTGCTTCCCTCTTCTCAGCTGCTGCAAGACGCGTGGCAGGACGTTCCTGTACATCCTCTTTTGCTGCGGCAGGACGGTCTTCGGCTTCTTTCGGGGTGCTCAGAGGTGCCTCTTCTATTGCTTTCGTCGCGACAGCAGGAATCACTTCCTCAGCCACCACATTTGGAGTAATTTCCTGTTCTTCCTCCACAACATCAGAAACTTCCTGCTCTACTTGGGCTTTGGGAGATATTCCTTCTTCTGCTTGAGGACCAAGAGTTTCCACCGTTTCCTTCTCTGTAGAATTATTTCCCTGTTCTGCGGCAGTAGCTGCTTCTTCCTCTTCTGCTTTGGCGCCAGCAACAAGTGCTTTTTCTATTTCTCCGGGGGTCATACGATTCCGTTCCCCTCCTCCTCCGCTTTCGTCTCCTGCGTTGCCTTTGTCCCGGTAGCATATTTCATTTTGTCGAAAAAACTGTTAGTAAACATCCCGTTCTTGGTTCTCAGACTGCCTCTGTCTACCACGTCGTCATGAAAGTCGACAAGGACGAATACAATGCGCTCTCCAATGCAATGATCATTATCCCCGACCTCCTTCGCGTGTTCTGCTGCCAAGTACGTTCGCACGAATTCCTCCATCGTTGCAGAGTTCAACCACTTGCGGACGACCTCTTCCATATCATAGATGGCCAACAGAACCAGAGCCAGTAGCCAAGTGCGCATCGTAACGGACTTCCGCTTCCGATATTTCTGACAAGTCCTCTCTCCTCATCATCCTTGTCCACGACGCTGTCATCTCGAGCACAAACCACTGGAACCACTCCTTATCGCGCGTCCCGCGTCCGTCTGTGCCATTGCGGAATATTGCGTTATTAACAAGATCGAGCACGCACCCGTACATATCGGCAGAGTCAATTCGAGAAAAGTCCGGATCTCTTCCTCGTTCTTGCATCCTCAATTTCTCTATTCCTATCCAAAGCATTGTAAACGCTATAGCGTTTACATATCCCTATAGGGATAGAGCTCCAGTACACGAAAGCAACGCTGTCTGTGCGATTGAACCCCTTCGCAATGTTGATGTACTGCCTATAGGAGTTCTCCGAACGGTTCCTGTCGGACGGCAGAATATAGCTCACTTCTTTCAGAATAGGAATAAGCCGGACAACAGGAAGATCCATCTGGTTGGAAACCTGCGAAACTCTATGACCGCACAGACATTGTCGGCAATGCTCACAGAAGCGACATCGTGAGTTTGTATATTGGCTTCGAGAGACAGTTTCAGAACCTCCAGCGCATCGAAAATTAGACGCCCGTTCGGCGCAAGCAACTGTTGTACCCAAACCAATTCCAGGAATCCTGTTCTTTCCTGAGTACTTCTCCAGGCATAGTTGCATAGCAGCTATGCGATGAGAGCCATCGATACAGTAAAACTCGTCTCCTTCGTTATCTTCCATTTTGCAGACTGTAATCATAGTTCCAGTGGTAGAGAAACCTCTATCCATGAAATGCTGGCCAGTTCGTTTACACGACCCGGTCGCACCAAACGGGAGGTCACTGTCGGAAACTTCACTTTGCGAGGATCAACTTGCACTTTAGAAGAGCTGTACAGAGCAATAGTGATGCTTGTCTCTTCAGCAGAAGGAGAATTGCTCTTCTCCGCTGTAGTATTCATGATACTATTGTCTCCCATTGTAATCCCTGCAATCTCAGTTCGTTCAATCGGTTCTGTTCAAATGTTGTGTAGAAGATGAAAATCCCCAAATTGTGGTAACCTCCAGTGCGCTTCCCGTCTCTCAG
>JALQPE010000489.1:0-27432 GCA_030407315.1 Asparagopsis taxiformis | reverse complement strand
CGCACAGAACCGTTCAATACCAGGTAGTGCAGCCAGCGCAAACAGGCTTGCACGACGCAGAGTGCTCCCAGAGCCGTCAACAGTCGTCCAAACCATCGTTGTACGATGTTCCCGGCTCCACATCCCTTCTCACCCTTCCCAGGGTGGGAGACGGACGAAACTCCAACCGCTTACAGCCGAAAGCGTTTAACCGGGATGCTTACAGAAAGTCATCGTTACGATGACTTTGCTGTAAGGAAAGTTTGATTACAAGTGGTGAGAAAATTTTACCGGGTAAAAAAATCAGCAAGAATTTTTTACCGGTAAAAAATTGTGGCCGCGTAATGATTTTGATTTCTTACAGCAAAGTCATCGTTACGATGACTTTGCTGTAAGAAATCAAATCATTACAGCAAAGTCATCGTAACGATGACTTTGCTGTCAGCACCCCAGCGAAACTGCATCATCTGTAGCCTTCCTCACCTCAATGTTGTAACCAAAGACGACTGCGATATTAATTATTGTTCTATTCTAGTAGTGCCCACCATAGTTTCCTCCCCTTCTCATATTAAATTGAGTGTGATATCTCTCGACCCGTCTACATACGCAAAAGTCATGTACTAGCTAAACTTTCATCGTTTACTTGAAGGCGGCCTTGATGCCTGCCATAGAATGCTATTAAGAACTAATTTCATCAGATATCTAACGCTCCCAGTAGTTGACATTGAAGGGAGGCTGTAGCAACTTCTCCCTGGAAGTTCGCAGTGATAGATGGGACCGGATAGGATGCTGGTACCTCACGAAGAACGACCCTCCGCGAATCCCATTCCTCCGTGATACACGTCCGTTCGGCATACAAGCAGGGAATACGGTGGGATGCGCACGTTCGTCACTGGCACGCGGTACTTTTCTTTCGCTGGATGACTTAGGCACACATGGCTGAACTTGGCGATACGAATGATGAACCCATCCGCACCAGCAGCCATCATGAAATATGATGGCGAGTTGAGAGGACCAGTTCCAGTTCCCTCACGGACGGGAACATCGGTATGCATAAGTTGCTCCTGACTACCTTCTGCGGTCAAAATCAGACGAAGACCTGTTTCTGGAAAGACCACCGCTTCTTCTCTTCCAAACCCGAGCTTCAGGTTCTCCGCACAAATCGCCTTACCTAGCTCCAGAATCAGCTTGTTCCTGTACTGCCGCGCGCTTTCTTGCTCAAGGTCATCGCAGATGCTTTTCCGGTCCGTCTTGAATACACCAGTGCTGTCTTTCGGTCGAAGTGGTTTCCACGGGTTCTTCTGACTTGTACTTGAGCCACTTGTAGTACCTTGGAATGTGCTGGCCATCTGTGTGAATAACTCGTGCGTAGCTGCTCCCACTGTAGTAGAAGAGAAAATGTCTTGCAACACCACGTAACCAAGCTCGTCGATCATTCTTCTCTGGTAGCTGAAGTATTGTTGGCTTTCACAAGAACCGAGGGGACATACCAAAGTAGAGTAGCCTGCAGCTGCTTCCATTATCTCCGTCCGGATTGTATCAATGTCTTCTTCTGTGATATAATACTTCATTCTCGAGTTGGAAGGAACGCATAAAGGCAGCTTCTCAGGTATGTCCTCTGCGAATGTGCGGTCTGGAAGGGAGTTTTCTTGCTCGTCAGTGAAGAGTGGTGCTTCTTCTCCAGTCGTTCGTTCTCTTGCATTGACTCTACTCTTCTTTTCCCGGGGAGGCCCAATCTCAATGTTGTCATCCGGCGTATTGGGCTCAGAAAACTTCGCGCTAGTATCTTCCCTTCTTCGCTTCTTATCCAACCTGGACTCGTTTTCATCGCCGCTTCCACCAGAACTCCTGCTTCTTCCCGAATTCTCCTTGTCCACTTCGGCCGGGCTAGTGCTGTAAGTTTCTGGTGTCCTGATTCGAAGTTTCAATATCACAGAGCGGTTCTGCGCATCTCCAGCTTGTTGTCCAGGCGTGTCTATGTCCATGCGACCACTATTGTCCAAGTTGATATCCAGACTTTGCGTATCGCCGCTTTGTTTCCTTCCCTGAGGAAGATCTTCTCTGACAATCCTTCCCGGCGAATTATCCCTGGCACGACTTTCCCGCTCTGCCCTTGAAGCTGAAAGACGTTCCTGTTCTTTTTGGAGAACAGCAAGACGTTCTGCTTCCCTCTTCTCAGCTGCTGCAAGACGCGTGGCAGGACGTTCCTGTCCTCCCTCTTTTGCTGCGGCAGGACGGTCTTCTGCTTCTTTCGGGGTGCTCAGAGGTGCCTCTTCTATTGCTTTCGTCGCGACAGCAGGAATCACTTCTTCAGCCACCACATTTGGAGTAATTTCCTGTTCTTCCTCCACAACAGCAGAAACTTCCTGCTCTGCTTGGGCTTCGGCAGATACTCCTTCTTCTGCTTGAACAGGACCAGAAGTTTCCACAGTTTCCTTCTCTGTAGAATTATTTCCCTGTTCTGCGGCAGTAGGTGCTTCTTCGTCTTCTGCTTTGGCGCCATCAACAAGTGCTTTTTCTATTTCTCCGGGGGTCATGCGATTCCGTTCCCTCTCCTCCTCCGCTTTCGTCTCCTGCATTGCCTTTGTCCCGGTAGCATATTCCAGTTTGTCGTAAAAACTGTTTGTAAACATCCCGTTCTTGGTTCTCAGACTGCTACTGTCTACCACGTCGTCATGAAAGTCGACAAGGACGAATACAATGCGCTCTCCAATGCGATGATCATTATCCCCGACCTCCTTCGCGTTTTCTGCTGCCAAATCCGTTCGCACGAATTCCTCCATCGTTGCAGAGTTCAACCACTTGCGGACGACCTCTGCCATATCATAGATGGCCAACAGAGCCAGTAGCCAAGTGCGCATCGTGAACGGACTTCCGCTTCCGATATTTCTGACAAGTCCTCTCTTCCTCCTCATCCTTGTCCACGACGCTGTCATCTCGAGCACAAACCACTGGAACCACTCCTTATCGCGCGTCCCGCGTCCGTCCGTGCCATTGCGGAATATTGCGTTATTGACAAGATCGAGCACGCACCCGTACATATCGGCAGAGTCAATTCGAGAAAAGTCCGGATCTCTTCCCTCGGTTCTTGCATCCTCGATTTCTCTGTTCCTATCCAAAGCATTGTAAACGCTAGGGATAGAGCTCCAGTACACGAAAGCAACGCTGTCTGTGCGATTGAACCCCTTCGCAATGTTGATGTACTGCCTATACGAGTTCTCCGAACGGTTCCTGTCGGACGGCAGAATATAGCTCACTTCTTTCAGAATAGGAATAAGCCGGACAACAGGAAGATCCATCTGGTTGGAAAACCTGAGAAACTCTATGACCGCACACACATTGTCGGCAATGCTCACAGAAGCGACATCGTGAGTTTGTATATTGGCTTCGAGAGACAGTTTCAGAACCTCCAGCGCATCGAAAATTAGACGCCCGTTCGGCGCAATCAACTGTTGTACCCAAACCAATTCCAAGGAATCCCTGTTCTTTCCTGAGTACTTCTCCAGGCATAGTTGCAGAGCAGCTATGCGATGAGAGCCATCGATGCAGTAAAACTCGTCTCCTTCGTTATCTTCCATTTTGCAGACTGTAATCATAGTTCCAGTGGTAGAGAAACCTCTATCCATGAAAATGCTGGCCAGTTCGTTTACACGACCCGGTCGCACCAAACGGGAGGTCACTGTCGGAAATTTCACTTTGCGAGGATCAACTTGCACTTTAGAAGAGCTGTACTGAGCAATAGTGATGCTTTTCTCTTCAGCAGAAGGAGAATTGCTCTTCTCCGCTGTAGTATTCATGATACTATTGTCTCCCATTGTAATCCCTGCAATCTCAGTTCGTTCAATCGGTTCTCTGTTCAAATGTTGTGTAGACGATGAAATCCACAATTGTGGTACCTCCGAGTGCGCTTCCCGTCTCTCAGCTTCCTCTCTTATACTGTCCGGACAAGACATTCCCTACCTACGTTCAGTCCTGATGAACCTTACGCTGCACCCGCTCAGCACCTCTGACTCTACCTGATCCTGATACCTCCACAAAGCGTTTAGCCCTTTCCATCAATCTACACCTAATAGTATGTACCTCTAGCGCATATAATGCAATCGAACCCGTTTACCTCACCACGTCAATTATCATTCATATTCCAACAACCTATTTCATCCACACTCTCCACCTCGCTTCTTCTTCCGTACCATTGATTCCTATCAATCGATTCTACGTGAGTTTTATACATTTACTACGATCCACCTCTCCTACAAGTCTGAAAAATTCATTTCTACACTAACTTTTGCTACTCACAAATGAACGGTTCCCGTGCAGGCCACTGCTTGAATTTCTTCCTATTGGCGTACTCGGCTGCAAAGGATTCATAGACTATTTAAACGGTGATCATATAAATGGTTTTCAATGTGCTCCAATGGACAATACACCAAAGAACATCAATATGAATTCATTTCAACTACCTATTCACTACTGCGATTCAGTTTTCTTGCATACCAAATCTCATTGCGTTCCTACCCTAGTCGATTCAAAATGCTTCCTCTTCGTCAGTTGATCAATATTCCTTATTCCTTACAACGAGCAGGTCCTCTGGACATCCTAAAGTTGGTTACTTAACCTTAACTATCGATGAATTTGCTGTAATGAAACGTTTTCTTACAGCAAAGTCATCGTTACGATGACTTTGCTGTAAGAAAAGAAAACATTACAGCAGCCATGATTTCTTTACCGGGTAAAAAAATTGTGGCCGCTGTAATGAAACGTTTTCTTACAGCAAAGTCATCGTTACGATGACTTTGCTGTAAGAAAAGAAAACATTACAGTAGCCATGATTTCTTTACCGGGTAAAAAATTGTGGCCGCTGTAATGAAACGTTTTCTTACAGCAAAGTCATCGTAACGATGACTTTGCTGTAAGAAAGCAAATCATTACAGCGGCCACAATTTTTTTACCCGGTAAAATTTCTTGCTGATTTTTTACCCGGTAAAAAATTCTTCGGCCACTGCAAGGAAACGGTTCCTTACAGCAAAGTCATCGTTACGATGACTTTGCTGTAAGAAAGCAAATCATTACAGCTGCCACGATTTTTTTACCCGGTAAAACATTCTTGGCCACTGTAATGGAAACGTTTTCTTACAGCAAAGTCATCGTAACGATGACTTTGCTGTAAGCATACCTCCCTCCATCCTCTCAGATCCTCTCCCCACTACTTTGCACCAATCCACCACCGCCCTAGAGTGTACAATTCATATGTGATGCATCTGGTTATTCATTTTATTCTTCCCTAAAAATCATGCAGCCCTCGGTGGAAATCCGTCTCGCCTACATAGTGCATATATCTCTCCACCCTCCAGCAGTCCGGGTCCGTGCCTTACCTCCCTCATGTTCTCATCATATTCGCATACACTCCCATTGCAATAGTGCATACCAAACACCTCAGTGACTCCCTCACTCATCTCCACAATTACTGTTCGTCGCCTCTCTTCGACCTTGAACACTCCTTCATCAGTTTTTTGCAAACCCAGGCAAACTCCATAAGCTGTACCTTGCTCATCTCTCGCACTCTCGTTCCTCAGGATAAAGAACGCTAGAACAATAAAAAACCGCGGTTCATAATTAATTCTTCCCCGCATTATCTCTGATGTGAGACGAGACGCCGGGTACAGAATCGCTTGTGAAGTTGCACCATCCTCACATTTCATCTGTTCAGGGCAAACAGCATGGATGATAGCTCCTGATTCTAGAGAGCCAGACCTCTGCACTGTTTTCCTTCCCCACTCTGTCGTAGTGCTTCTAGAAACTCTTCTCACCCATTCGGCATACTTTCCACACCCGCTTGTTCCGCTTCCGTACCTTTCGGTAAAGAACCGTTTGAAAACACCTACAGCACCCTCTGCCATATCACATTTTCCATTCATGTACTCCTTGACCTCGTCAATAGATATACCTCCATGCCCTCTCCACGTCACAATTTCACCATCCGCCGACAATATCTTTCCTCGACGCTGGGAGAGAAGCTGGAGAACCGGTTCCTGGAAGCAGTTTTTCACTACCTCGTCTTCCACATCTATTTCTCTCCCTAGCTCCTGTGAAAGAACGTTGACCATTTGAGAGCATTCGGACGAGGACCAATGTTGTGGCTCCATGCCGATTTCGCGCAAAACAATGGCCACTCTCGTCTGCCAGTCATCCGCAAGAACTAATTCCAGCGCTGAAAGCTGTTCGCTTTGGTGATTGGACATTCTCACACCTTTCTTCAGCGGCTGATGCATCCGTTCGAATATAAGCTCCTGCACGTGCTTCACAGAGCCGTAGGCAGGAAGCGTATGAACACAAAACTCGACAAGACGATGAACATTAGGCTTGTCCAAATGTGCTCCTGCTCCCTTCACTTTCCGACAATACTCATTCAACGTCTCCACGTAGTCTACAGTTCTTCCCAGAATGTATTCATTCCTGCCACCTTCTCCGTCAGCCGTCTCTACTTCATGGGGACCGTCTTTCCACCATACGGGCATGAAACTAATACACGAAACCAGCTTCTGAAACATCACTACTAGTTTGACGGCCCCATCAAATTTTTCACGATGACCTTCCCCTTTCCCATCCATCATTCGAGCTGCGTTTTCGAATGCCATAGGTGCTATCAGAAGCACACTGAATATGTCACTCATGTTCATGGAAAGCAGATTGTTGGTTCCAAATAAACGGTTCTGCCTTCCCATCCTGAACTTCTTCAGAGCGCCCAGAATTTGCAATTCAGCTACCTCTCGAATTCGTGGGCTGGCAGCTGAAATACAAGCGTTCAGTACATCTTGTGCCAGTCCAGACAATAGATGGTCAGGTGCTATCACTGCGGAACGGTACGGGTCAAAAATTGCTGGGACAACTGAAACTCCGTTTTCCGTCTTCGGTACTTCTTCCTGCACTGCTTCCAAGGAAGTGCTCAGGACATGAAATGGTAAATCTTCCCCTTCTTCTGCAGCCAGTCCGAGAGTGCGAAGCTGGGTTTCTGTGGCATCCTTACGTGTCGATGCATTCCGATACTTGCTCCTGGCATGCGTCGATGTTTGCCCGTTCACTACCGAAGTGTATGCATTCTTCGTGCCACCAGTACTGCTCAGGTCATATTTGCGGAAACTGCAGATGTGGCACGGAGAGTTTGATGTGTGTCCAAGAACATCCAGGGTATGTGAAACTGCAGGATAGTCTCCAATGCTCCCCACTGGGTCTAGAAATACCACAATATCTTCTCCCTCTGCATTTTTCGTTGGGAAACCCTCTGTGCTTCCTCGCACTATATCTTGAACGATATATCGCAATACACAATTTGTGGACACTCCCGGAGGTGGCAAACCAATCACTCGAACCGCTTGGTAGCTTCCCCTTTTCCGAGGCGGTAGATTGAGAGGTAACATATAGCATCCACCAAAACTTCCCTTCCTGCTTGTGAATGGTTCAAAGTCATCCGTGTAAAGGAGAAATCGGTAAACAAAGTAGTTTCGACCATCCTCCAGCTTTCCCCAACATGGTGCATCTTCTCGCGGAGACGCTGGGTGCCATTGCGACCTGTGGTCTCCGAAACCATCCGAGAACACCCCTGAAACACGAATTTCTTCATAGTTGGGGCTTCCTAGTCTATCGGGCGGGTTTCTGGCTTCAGCAAAGCTCGCGCCCGGTGAAAAGCAAAGTAACATGGTGGATGCTTCTCCGACCTGCTCTTTCAAATACCTGTTCACCAATACGACGTGTGGAACAATATCACCCTCTTCCATTCCAATTGGTAATAGAACGGTTATCACGTCCCCAGCTCGTGTTCCTTTTCCCTTGGCTCCTGCTCCGATTACACATTGCGATATCGCTCGCAGAGCATGCTGCCTCTCCCATTCCAATAGATGTGACATTCGCGGCTGCAGATATTTTTCGACATGCACATCATGCTCACCGTCGTGTCGAGCCTCATAGGTAACTATGGTCCTAGCATGAAGTTCCCACAACGACGTAACCGCCACTCTTCTCCTCTTCGGTTTCCCACCATCTCTGTCATTCTTCCTGAACCCTTTTGCTCTTTCGATGACGGCAACCTGACGAGCTCCTGGATGACATCGGATTCGAATTGCTGTTCCATCAGGTACATAAATGTGCTTCAAACCCTTTTTCCCATCGCTGTCAATGGGAACAACTGCTGTGCGAACGAATGGGTCGCTCAAAACACCCCTCCTGCACTTTGCAATGAACGAATCTTCAATGCTGCACTCTGCGGTTGATTTTTCTCCTTCCGAGCTTCGATTGTTCGCATCACTGCGGAATGCTTTAAAGATTGGTCGAGTCTGGACATCTTTCAGAGCCCATGTGCTTGGGAGTACAATACGAACTTTCGCCATTCCTCCACAATTGTCTCTGTCATCTGTTGTTCCACGGGTTCCTACTGCACCTCGATGCTGTGCAGCTCTTGCTCCGCTCTTTCGAAGGTCTATCGGAAACTCGATGTCACAGCTCTTTGCATAGCAGTGTTTCCTCAAGAATGGTAGTATCTTCTGTCGCATCACAGAGTCCGACGGGACGTGCTCACTTGGATCTCTGCGGAAATTCATTCCGAACAGGGTACCTTCATAGTGGGCTCTTGTCATTCTTTGAGTTCCACTCAGCTGAAGAGCCCCATACATCGCAGGCCATTGTAGTAATGCCTTGAAATCACCACATGCTTCATCCCCAGCATTTCGGTCTATCGGGCCTCCAGTTGAAATGGAATCAGAACCTCGTCCGGTTGCTTCTTCCGATTCCATTAGCGTGCTCGATGCTACGTAGATGTCACTTCCAGCTTCATCGTTGTTGCTGTACACATCAATACAACCTTCTATTGTGTCACCCATAGGGATTGGGGACTCCAATAGGTCATCTGTGGTACACTCACGTCGTAGCTCATTACCTCTCGGGATTTCTTTGTTCATGCAGGCTGCATCACTGCTGCGGATTTCTCCCTGCAGTTTCCCAGGAAGCTGTTTACTGGGACTGGCCACATTGAGTGAATCGAATCTCGCCTTTGTCCTACGACTTGTGGTTTTCTTTCGAATAGGAGTCCGTCTCGGAGCCATCTTGATGTTTTTGTTCTTTTCTTCTTCGCTCAGTTTTGTTGCATAGAATACAACTCTAAACTTCTATGACATGACTACTATCTCAATACAGTACTACTACTTTTAACCGTTACGAAACCTTTCCAGGCTTTCATTCGATCCAATGAACTGGTTCACCACAATGCTTTGCCCTATGCTCATTGCTTTATGCACATTGATTGCTATTTCATCCGGACTCAACATCGTTTTGCTATCTTGTATCGCATCCCCTAACCACAAACCCAGCCAAGATGTATCCATTTCCGGAAAACGGCCGTTTATTTCGCAGTGATGCTCTAGGCACTAATACTGAATCTGATTTTCTCATACACGTACTTCCTACTCGTATACTCTACCATTTTCGGCCCTATTTACAAGTTGAAAGCACAATCTCTCGTTGAATCGTACTCGGTGTGATATCTTAAATTAGCATAAATTTATATATTGCAATGCAGATTCACTGCTCGCTTGCAACATGAAAATTATAAAATTTCTCCCACACTGCTGTTTCCTAGCCGCCCACATCCACGTGGCCCGCTTTGACTGCCTGCCAAGTGTGCTCAGAGCATGCAATGACGTCATCGATATATACCGTCCAAATCATCACTGGAAGCGCGGACTCCTCGTCCAGGAAAGTGCGCCATTTTTCCTACTCCTCGCCTCCCCCTTTCCAGTAGGCCCGATATGCTAGTGTTTTTCCTATATTTCTGTAGTGATGACGTCATTATAGACTAGAGAAGGCGGTAGAAGATACAATAATTTTGCGCCTGTTCTGCCAGGTCATGTGCTTCAAAGCGTAATTCGCACCCTAGGTATCGTTTTTCTGGGCCTCCCATCGCACCGCTCCGTTTCAAATTCATCCCTCTATTGTTAGAGTACACGTCATTTCCGCCCGCAGAGTGCTACTTAAACAACAGATTCTGGAGATCCCTGTTTCCATCTTCATATCCGTCGGAAGCAAAGCAACAACCCTGGCCGTGGAAGCCGTATAGATCATCTAAACTGCTTCCAAAGCGTAAGTTTTAGATCATCAATACGGCTCCCAAGGCCAAAGTTGTTGCTTTGTCTCCGACGGATATGAACCATGATGGTACGTTTCCACAACTCACGCCACTAACCCAGTTTTCTATTCGTTTTCTCTTTCTCAGGTTTCCAGTCGGTGAGTGTTCCACTTCTACTTTCATTTATCTTTCTCTCTTACCACTTCTCCACTAATTTTCTTTTCTGCCTGTGAGTACATATCTCAATTTGGGATGCAATGGTATTTGTTAAGGTACGTTAGTCTCCTAATCACCATCAATTTCCCTCTCCAATTCAACGTCACTAACTTGTTTCCTTTCTCTACATCATTTTTTCTTCTTCTCTTCATTTCCTAGCTTATTCATGCAGCTCAATCAGTTGATAGATTTCTAGACTTTTCTAGTAGTTTTAGTTTTACTCGTCGGAATAGTGTTAGTTGTAGTAGCATTTTTAACATAGGGATTGTTTATTCTCAATGTAGCCTGCGCAAATAAACAAATCCAGAGTGAAGCTTCCCATATCGCACCCTCTTAGATTGCTACCTATCCTACCGCGTATACCTCTCGCTAGCTCATAGTCACTACGAAATAAAAATTCCTAGCCGTACTATTCTGTCCATTCCCATATGAATACCGTCCATGCCCCATCCTCATAGCGCTAGAACTGCCTTCCTCTACCCCAGAAAGATGCCCACGACAGCGTGACGCTCCATCTCATCCACCACTCCCAGACACCGAATTTTACTATATCAGGACACTACTTTTACTGTCTCCAGGTGCTGCCCAGGGCAGCACGAAATACTGTCTCCAGGTGCTGCCCAGGGCAGCACGAAATACTGTCTCCAGGTGCTGCCCAGGGCAGCACGAAATACTGTCTACAGGTGCTGCCCAGGGCAGCACGAAATACTGTCTACAGGTGCTGCCCAGGGCAGCACAAAGTACTGTCTACAGGTGCTGCCCAGGGCAGCACGAAATACTGTCTACAGGTGCTGCCCAGGGCAGCACAAAGTACTGTCTACAGGTGCTGCCCAGGGCAGCACAAAGTACTGTCTACAGGTGCTGCCCAGGGCAGCACAAAGTACTGTCTACAGGTACTGCCCAGGGCAGCACAAAGTACTGTCTACAGGTACTGCCCAGGACAGTGAAAATCACTGTCTCCAGGTACTGCCCAGGACAGTGAAAATCACTGTCTCCAGGTACTGCCCAGGACAGTGAAAATCACTGTCTCCAGGTACTGCCCAGGACAGTGAAAATCACTGTCTCCAGGTACTGCCCAGGACAGTGCACCGTGTTGGTTCCATCTATTGTCCCAGGCAGCGTATTTCACTATCCGGCCATGTTGCCTTGGCCAATACAAAACACTATCCGCCAACACTGCCCAGTACAGTAAATTACATCATATCCAACTATTGAATAAATCATTAATTTTTACTGTCTCCATTCACTGCCTCAGACAGTACTGTGAGACAGTGTTTTTTACTGTCTGCAGACAGTGTTCCGTACTGTCTGCCAGACAGTGCAAATCACTGTCTCCAAGTGTGGCATTAATTTTCATTTGCCGCATAGTGATTTTTACTGTCTCAGACAGTAAAAATCACTGTCTCGCAGTACTGTCTGAGCCCCCTTTTCAACACCGTAGTGCACTCCTGCGATGCATCGTGGCACCTTTTTTCCTTCTCACACCCAATGAACCGACGATACGTACCATCCCTCAACGTCATACACGCTATGGCTGTGCTGTATGTTCCCGAGAAGAAATCCATCACGATATCGTTCTGCTTCGAAAATCGTTCCAGAAGCTCACGAAGAGTGGTCAACGCCTTCTGCTCATGGCGCAGTCGGTTGTTCTGCCCATCGTATTGAGCTTCACCAGCCGACAACCTCGGAACGTTGTCAATCGCGTTGGTGAACCCAGGGTGCCTCGATATGTCCGGATTGTGCAACCTGTAATCCACCATATCGTATGCAGCCATACCCTTCCCCCGCTTATACGCATGGATAACGAAATCGTGCATATTATGCAGTGTGCACGTTTTCGTCGATGGATTGGACGTAAAGCTGTGTGGTCGGCGAGATAGCACGACTGGAACACTGTCCACAATCATCTTGCCAGGCTCGGCATTTCTGATTGCATCCATCCATGCCACGAGTTGGCGCACGCTGGAATAGATTAGAGCATGACCGCCAGGCCGAAGAACTCGAACTATTTCACACGCAACACTCGCCAACTCTTCCGGCTCCAGAATATCGTACTCCGAGTTTTCTCTGCCGCCTTCCCGCCTCGTGTTGAATGGAGGATCAGTGAGCACAAGCTGAACACTGTCCTCCAACACGCCATCTTCCAGGAAACTAATTTTGTCCTCCACCTCTTTGGCTACATCAGTGGCGTCACAATTCACAGTGTGAATGTAACGCCCCATCACAGCTTCCAGCTTGGTGACATATTCCGGCTTGGATTCCTTTCCGACGTCAACGAGCGGTGCTTCTGTAGGCGATACAGTGTCAACCTCCATAGCGTCATCCTCGGCCGCACCTTCTCTTGTTGCTGTTTCGCTAGCAACCGCCGCATTATCGTCCTCTCCACCACCGCGCTCCAGCCTAGCCTTCTTCCTCTGTGGCTCCAGACTATCCTCTTCTATATCCTCGCTGCCATTGTTTGGCACTGCTGCGGATATTTCCATCTGCGCAGGTGCACCTTCAAGGATGCCAGGCTCGGGCGTATCCTCAAGACTGTGCAACTCATCCATGGTCAGAGGAAGCTTTCGTTGCTCTCGGGTTCGCAATAACCAAGCCTTCAGCCTCCTCTGACCATCCAGGGCATGAGACGTGTTCAACTTGGCTCGCATGAACGAGTTCAATCCGAACTTGTCAGGAGTGTCGAAAAGCAAGGCTCGAAGTCTCTGCATCAGCTGACCACGCTCGGCGAACACATTCACCTCAGTGACACATTGGCGTATCGACAGCAGGAAGGCGCTTGTCAATGATCGCAGCCTTGCATCCACAGCCACTGGAAGGTCGGCACAGAACCCGTTTTCACTGTCTACAGTTTTCGGGACAATGGTCAGGTTTTTCCGATGCTCCTCGACCGCGCAGCCATCAGACCGATTCGGGAGTGACCTGAAGCAAAGGCTCGCAGGATCGAATACCATGAACGGCCAGCACATCGATTCAACATCCTCATACCCCAACACTCTTGCCCCGGTATCCCACGCAGCTAACACACGGTCGACAACAAATCCAAGCTGGTTGGCTTGCGCACTGGATGTTGCAATTCCAACCATTCCACCACCACCAATGGCCCCGGATGTGGCTCTGGCCCGCCTAGATGGCGCACTGCCCATCTCCTTACTGCGAATAGCCAAGATACACTGGCACATCATAACCATCAGCCTCCTGAACCGCTTCTGGCTAGCCTGCAAAGAATCTTGCATGTCGGATGTAGCGCCGTCTAGAAAGTACCTGCTCGAAAGCAGTTCGCGGTTCAGTGGAGAGGACAATTCTCCGCGGGGTGTCTTGCCAAACATTTCGACGGCACGAGAACTAGTCACCCCCACCTGTTTCGGAAACTCAACCATCCTCGGAGAATCACCCATCTCTGCATTGAGTCCCCATGCATGACAAAACATTTGCCACAGACGCAAATCAATCGCACTCGAATCTTCTGCTCGGTGATACGGCCGAAGCACAGCCAGGATAGACATGCATGAGCTGTACTGCGGTTTACCACTCAGGCTTGAAGCAATTTGGCCGCTTGGATCGCAGGATTTGATCCAGCCCAACACATCGGCCATCCTCACAGACGAAATATGAGCGTACTTGTCCTTTCCTTTTTGGACCCAGTACTCGTCTCTGAGATCAACGGCGATCATCAGATACTCAACAAACATCATGCGCCTTTGCAGGCCTGCAATGTCGTTGGATGTCGTCGCTCTCACACGGTCCAGCACAACAGCAGTACTGCTGTTGGTGTCCGCCACGATAGACTCTTCTCGCATAGGAATCGTAACGCCAGGAGGAAAGACGCCCTTCTCCATTCCACGTACAATTGCCATGCAGCGGTGCGCTCCATCCAATATCTCCAGAACGCCTTCTCGAAACCTGCCAGTCACGGGATGAGCTGTGTCATAACCGCTGTTGCGAATGCTCTCCATGAGCGCTTCCACATGACTTGCATCAACATCGCGAATCGATACGAATTTGCTGACTTGATTGGGGTCGATGAACACCCATCCGTCGTGCTTTTCACCGTGATTGTGGAACGTTCCTTCCATGGCGAACAAAGGTAGAGTTTTTAAGAAAGGGATAGTTGGTTGCTGCTTGACCAGGGTGGCGCAAAGCAGAAGTTGGTTGTTTAAAACAAAGTGTCAGCGAGTGGTAGCACTTCGGTGGCTGTTTCCTTTCCACCCCTGTCCGAACCTTTACAAGATAACTACATCGACTGTTAGCTCAATAATCAATGTAATACTAAAGTAATACTCAAAATATTTTTCCATGCAATTTATTGGGCCCCGTAACATCTCTAAGCGTATCTTTGTAGTCCAATCGTATGCATCCGACATTCACTTCTAGAACGATTATTCACATCAAATTTTATGCTGCAATCAGTTCATGGCAGACATCATCCACACTGACGTGTCAATTTTGTCAATTGTCCATTCTATTTCTACACCACCTAAACATCTCTTCTGGACCTTTCCAATCCTCCTAGTATATACTACTCTTTAGCAGAAGGTAACGGTTAGGCTTTCACTAATACAACAATTCTATCCCATAGCTATCCCAACATGCTTCCTCTCGCTCCAAACGACGTTATAGAAGTTCAATGGGAACTTCGGCCGTTTGGGAGGAAACGAAAAATTGTGTGGTGGTCTGCAATCGTCAAGGAAATTACTCAGGTCAAGACCGAAACAGACCCATTCCTCCATGCATTGCTCGAATACAAAGCTGAATATGGTTTCGACTCTACCCTTTCTCAAGTCAAGATTTCAGATCGTAACGAGCTCGTCGACAAGGATTCCGGAAGGGTTCTCCCGTGGCGAAGTGGTGAGCTTCGCAGTATGGACTCACCTGCATCCCCAGCAGAGAGAGACCCGGACTACGGCATTGACCACACTCGCCACCGCCACCGCGGCATCCTTCAAGATTGCACTGCGGATCAAATGAAGAAGACCATAGCAGAAATGCTGGCAAGATTGGAAAAGCTGGAGTCAGCTGCCAAACATCCTCTTCCCCCTCCATTCGATTCCAACAGCTCCATGACCTCCTCTGCTCTGACTGTATGTAGCATTCTGTTTCAGAAGCTTGGTGTGTACACGGACAAGCCCCTCTCCCTCCGGATGACAAAATCCGAGCACTCCAGGGGAATGCGACAAACATCGCAAGAAGAAATCAGAGTACAGGCTGACTGCTCCCTTGCTCAATTCCGCACTATTGCCATTCAATGCAAGGCGAAAGAGAATCGTGACGTTCTCTTCCAGCCGTCCTTTGAGGACATCACCTTTCCCTCTGGAAATGAGTCGGATCTTTCCATCATTTTCCCCACCTTTCAGGCACTATGTGACTCCATAGGTACCTCGCAACACGGGTTCCAGAAAATATTGGTGAAGAGCAGGGCGGAACGCGATGGAGGCAGCTCATCGATTGTCCGAATTTTAGGAAATCTAGTCGACGTTGATGCTCTCATGATGCTCCTTCTTCCGCATTTCTCGTCGGCTCATCTGCTTACGTCCTGTCCAGCCCAGACCAACGTATGACAGTTCTTTGCAGAGACTCCTACGAGTTTGACCATGTCAACAATACATTTTTACATCCCCTATGTCTTAGCCAACTATCACAGTCTAGCATCGTGGACTCTTTCCACCTACGTGATAAGGCTACTGTTACCTATGGAGCAACGTTTTCGTTACTGTGGAGACGTATTCAGCGCCGAGCTTGTTACAGCACTTTCCAGCCTCTATCAACCGCAGAGACGTTTGGTACACTACATCTACGCTTACCTTGCTGTATTTTCAGTGGTACTACTATATGCCAGGAGCTTGAAGACATTGGCTATGAGGCTATCTCTCGTCTTGGCTTCAATGCGGATTCAGACACTACCCACCCACCCTCTCCTCCACCTGCCACCTGCAGTCCGGAGCAAAAATGATAAAGCACACCTATCCGTAGTTATCCTGTTCCTGGGTATTCCATTCTAGAGCTCCTGTGGCCATCAATTTCTAGTAAAGACGGATACCCTCGCCCCTTCCTACTTCGACTATTCCACTACCTGTCTCTGCGCTGTTCCTTCGACTTGACACTATCGTCTGACTGGTTTCCTGATGTCTCGCATCTATCTACTTCCATCTATTACAAAATTCACCTCAACAGAAATTTTATTTCTTCATTCTTCGTCTACTACACCGAAACTGGTTTCATCCGATACTACTCCCCTTCATTCTCGATTTCATCATCGACGAATACCTTCACATATTCTGCATCTCCTCCGTCCTCTTCCATAGACCTGAAGCTCTCCTCCAGCACTGATTCCCCCCCATCGTCTACGTTCAGTTCTTCATATCTATCACGCGATATAGTCAAAACCTCCTCATTCATGAACCGACTACTCACCCGCTCCCCGGGAAGAAGCAGTTTCACTGCTTCATTGATTTCCCGGATTTGCGCTCCTTCCACCTCTGTTCCACTTTGAAATTTCAAAATCGTTCGGAACCCGTATGCAAGTATGTAGATGAATTGCAAGGAGTATTCTGAACGTCGCAGGAACATGTTCTTATCAGAACATTGCGTGTAGGCGACTGCAAAGTTCAGTGCAACCTCTACTAAATTGATCCTCCTAGTCAAAAACCTCTTGTCCGGTTCTCCAATTATTTGAACTTCGTACTCGACTTTGAATAGCATTTCTTTTCGCACTGCAATGAAGTCGCGAAGAATCTTCATATTCTTGTCATCCATTGCTGCACGCTCCGCTGCATTCATTTTCCTCTGCGCCGAGTACAGACTTGGAACTGACTCAATGTCCAGCCCACCGTCGTGCAAATGATGCTCCATTCGGACTGAACCTTGAAACCCACTGTATAGAACGAATCCAAGATCTCGGATGAACCGGTTTCGCACATGATCTCTGGACTTGTTCATAAACCCGGTCACTGCTGTGAGTGCCGATTTCGTCACAGTGATGCCTACCTCCTTTCTGTGCAACGGCCCATTGTCTCCAACCTTTCTTCGCTTCTGCTTTCGAGCGGCCCCATCACTTCCCTCGGACGTCCCATGCATTCCATCCATGCGAGCAGAGTCCGTTCCGCGAATTGTCTCCTCAATGGTCCCGGTAGTCACATACCCCCGCGCCCTCCACCGTTCGATACCTTCCGACGTTCCATTGGAGCTGGAACGGTCTCCTCCCTCTCTGAAAGAATTGTTTTGACACGTATTCTTGATTAAAGAGGTCACAACTTGGCAGCGCAATTCAATGTGGTTCCGGCCGGCAAGCGTCCTATTGAACACATCCTTTCGCTCATTGCTCTGCCTGGCGAACATCAGCGTATTGATTAGCTGGCATCCGTTGAAATGCCTATCCCTCTTATCCACCATTGCCTTCGTGTACGTTGGAACAACAGCACACAGCACAGCACACACCATTTCGAACGTGAACGATTTCTCCGCATCCTGCGCAATGCGGAGACGTTCCCTGTCCTTCTCGGAGGCGATCTTCTTCGGATGTCCTTGTCCCTGGCTCAGAAGCCCATCGACGATGCTCTTGACCTCCTGCATATCGGTGTTTAGCATGGAGACAGTCTTGGCGACATTTCCGAGAGTCTCGCGTAATTGAATGGTGCTCTTCTCGACGGCATCCATTTTATCACTCAGGGCTTTCAACTCTGCAGTGATGTTCGAAAAGCCCTCACGCGTTATTTCGGAAAATGCGGCGATGCTTACGGAGGTTTCGGGATTCATCTTGACCTTGCAATTGGAGTTTGCTAAAAGGAGAATTGCTTTGAAGGATGTCACGCTTAGTACAGCAGTGTTGTAGCAAATATCATTTCAGTGGATGCATCCATCCTGGTCTACTCTACATAATAATAATGCTTCCCAGTGCTCCGTAACGGTTATTTTTCATAATTTAGTGGTGGATGGTGCGTATTCTTTCCTTTGCCACCACCCACGTCCTGTGCATACCACACCTCGCTACCAGACTGACGTCTCCTACTAGACACTTTCAATGCAAAGATAGATAGGTATAATTTGAAATGCTAAACTCAACATATTATAGCTACTATGTACATTCTCTCCTTACGGTGAGACAAACCAGATATGTTCTGTTCTCCCAATCTTCCTTTCTCCAACGTCCTATTCAACATCTAGCTTCCCCGCACCCAACTATCTGTAAAGCACCATCACAATTAATATAGTCGTATACCACACACCATTCCAATATTTACCTTCACACCAACACTATGCTCCATATTTCCTCTAAGTCCACTCCACCAGACAGTGTTGTCAAACAATGCACGGTACTACCCGCAGACAATACAATTTGCTATCTACACTACTGTCTACAGATTTCCCCAGACAGTGCAGTAATACAGTACAATGTATTGTCTCAGACAGTAAAATGTACTGTCTGCACATACTGTCTGGCGGCAACACTTCCGGACAGTAAAATTTACTGTTCTGGACAGTAAATTTTACTGTTTTTGGTACTGTCCAGATTTCGTGCCAGTTTACTGCTGCAGCAGTATTCTGAAATTTCCAGACAGTAAATTTTACTGTCTCCGCGCACTGTCTTGGCCAGACAGTAATTTTTACTGTCTCAGACAGTAAATTTACTGTCTGTTTTCATTCTCAACACCGTAGTGCGGCGAATGACTATCGCGTATTCGCGCACCGTAATAGTAGCTCTGTTGAGCCAGTCACTAGACCCATGAGGGTATCAAGGGAAGCGCTGGACCCATTATGGGATGATCCCATTTGGGAAGGGCAGTTATCTCCGCCGCTGTGTTTGCCTATCGCCGACCCTCCGTCGCTGGTGTACTTCCACCATTCCGCTCTTCGCGAGGCGCCCGCGTGGCGGTTGAATAGACTCCGGTCGTACCTCGAGTTGGAGAGGGATATCCTAATAGGAATCGAATTGGCTCGGATTGTCGAAACTCGGGGTTTCGTGCCGGTGATGGCAGAGGAACTCGTCAACAGAGTTAGTCGTACCTGGTACGGTCTCTCGGAGGTGCCGCTGTCGGCCGTGGTCCCCCATAGCAGGAAGTTACCTGGCACTGTAGTGCGTCGCCTATTGAAGGTAGCCCTTGGGGTGATGACTATCCTCAGGAAATGGTTAGCACCAACATCACAGGAGTGGCACCGGAGAAGGTGGTTGTCTATACGACGGTGGACTTGCCGAAAAGGGCGTTACGTATTAACGTTTTAAACCACCGAGAGGGTTCGACCGCGGAGCTGCCTCCTTATCGCAGGGATGGTGAATTCACCGAAGATGGTTATTACGGCTTGGAGCCTGACAGTTACTCTGACGGCGATCCCGATTCTTACAAGTATCAGCCTGTTGGCGAGGCATTTGTGCCGCGTCCGTGGTGGAATTCCGAGATGGGAGGCCCGAGCGGTCGCTCTCCTTATGCAGGAAGGAGCTTTGCTCCTGTCGCTCCTCTACCATCCGGTGGTTCCAATGACTTGTATGAAAGTTCGGTCCCGATGGATACCACGCCTACCGCGCCAGCCCCTCAGCCTATCGCTGCTCCGTCATCCCAGATGGGTCCTGCCGTGGAGGCGTTTTTAACGTCCGACAAGGACTCTGAGCCATCCGTAACCGGTGATGACGGTACTCCGCGTCAGCCTCCCGCTGTGAACGTCCTACGTGGGGAGTTATCCGGTCGGGAGTTGATGTCACTCCCGGAGGTGCGGCGGTTAGCCAATGAGATTGGTGATGGTACGGTTACTTCCGTCTTCGTGTCGGCCAATGGCCGTTTCCTCGTGGATTCTGCGTTGGAGACGCTTGCGCTGACGTGCGCCACGTTTGCCAATCGCTATACGCAGGGACGCGAGCAGCGTAATGCCGCCCGAGAGCGCCTCCGTGCGGAGCGAGATCGACGCCGCGTGGCGGATAAGGAGATAGAGGCCGCACGCCTGGAAGCCGCAGAGTTGCGTACCCGGATTGGGGAGTTGGAAGGCGAATTGGGCGACGCTAGGCGTCTACTGGGGCAAGCGGCTTCAGCCACGCACGATATTCCCGGAGAGGGTGGCGAAGAGGCGGCTCAGCCTGGTTACTCACGTCGTCGTGCCAGGTCTCCCGATGAGGGTCTTCCCGATCGCAATGTGCGCACTCGTCTTCATTCCCCTGAGGGTGCCGCTGTTGCTCGTAATCCTTTGCTTGCGCAATTGGATGCCCGACTAGGGTCGCCTGAGTCGCCAGATGTTTCTCCGCGTTCCGCGTCCGTCCCTGGAGTTGGGTTACCCGCACCTGCGGTCGCGCCTTCACATGGCCTGTGCCTGCCCGTCGTCGGGGTAGCGGTGCTATTCCGCAGCGCGGCTTGCGTCGCAATCCCACCTTCGCTAGGGTTCCACCCCGTCATCCTCGTCCATCGACGAACGTGCGTGCATTTGCCCCTACGGCACCCTCCGCATCCCAGCGGCCTCGGCCTTCGAGCCATTATCGTCGCTAGGGACAGGCAATTGCCTCCGCACAAACCTCTAAGGGTAGTTTGAATACGCTTTTGCGTTGCGCCTTCGTTCATCAGGTAGTCCTGAGGCACCTCTGAGGTACATTAAAGATGCATCATCATGATAACGTATGGATTGTTTGTTTGAAGACGCCCTGTTAGCCAGATTTTCATTTTTCCAAAAATTCTCAATTTCCACGATGGTTCCGGTTTGGCGGTGATAAAGTGCGCCCTTCCTGGACTGACCTTCCGAGGCTCGGTAGCTCCACCCGGTGGATACCTTGTTAGGTTCTCGTCCCTGCGGGGTTATGCGACTTCTTCCCACGTCTGGGTGTGCGCGTGCGCGTTCGGCGCGGTGGCCTGTCACCCTTACGGTGTTGCGTACGACGGAAGTACCGTGATGCCCATTCAGGGGGAACATTCGCTCGTTGCGTCCATGTTGGCTTGCGGTAGCCATACCACTTCACAAGGAACCATTGCTCCCCGTCGTCGTCAGTGACGTAGTCTATAAGATCATCGATGGGATACTCCTCATCCGAGGTTGCGCACTGGCATCGCCACTTCCCTCTGGGGTTTCCTTCGTCCCTTCAGGGGAGTGCTCTTGTTTCCGAGTTCGGTCGGGTGCCCGGTTTCGTTCCTGCTAGAGGGTTTGCCCCTCGTTGAGGAGTTGGCGTCCGTACGCGTGCTTCGCTTAAGCGTCGCTTGTTCGCGTTTCCGCGAGTCGGATGCCTTTGGGCTTGGTCTGTGGCGTCAGTGCCTGCCACACTCCTGCGAGTTGTTCGCCTGTGCGATGGGTGAGCCCTGTCGGGGTTGGGGCTTTGGTCCGCATCTGCCTGGGCAGCGCGTGCGTCTCTACTTCGTAGGCTTCTTCGCAATAGTGTGCGGTGGCGGTTGGTTGGCACCTGGTGCATGGGTGAACGACTTGGGTCGTGTGCATCGCTCCCAATTATGGGTGAGTTCCCGGAAGGGGTACGGCTACTAGGTTCATCCCGAGAGGGAGTTCCAAAATTTTGGCTTACGCGCATAGCGTCTGGGGCCCCCTCCTGAAGGGTGGTTTGTCCCAAACCACTACCTTCTTGGTTTGTCCTAGTTGTAGGTTGCTGCGAAAGCGGTGGATGACCCGTGGTGGGTAGTTCCTGAGTAGGACTTAGTGGAGGTGGCTCGCTTTGTGCGGTTTTGTTGACCGTCGCCCGGTGGTGGTGGTACTTTGTGTTTGACGATGGTGCGTTCATACCTAATGGTGATGTTTTGTGGCGCGCTAGCGGAAGGTTGTGTCATGGGGATGGTTGTTCGTTCGGCCGGGGGGCGAGTGCAACTCTGTCGAGGCTAACCTTTCGGTGATACCTCTCGGTCGATGTAAACTGTTCGCCTTCCTGCACGGATAACCCTATAGGGGCTTGAGCTATTGGGGTTAGCTTGTTCCGTTCACGGACTTCTGGGTTATCCAGATAAACGTAATCATCAGTAGTGATGAGTCGTTTAGACTTCCGGATTGATCGGTCGAAGTTACGCTTGTAGCGTGCTTGGGCGCTGTGAAGGCGTTTTCCTGCCATCTCAATGGTATCCGTAATACGGCATAAGAAGTCTTGCTTCGTGAACGCGTCTGGCGTTGCCCTCCTTTTCACCGAATGGTGTGTTGCGTATGGCGGTGGAGGCCGGCTTAGGATTAGGTCGAAGGGTGTGGTACCCGTTGTGCGATGCACGTGCGTATTGTACGCATAGGTTAACACTGATGCGTAAGCATCCCAGTCATCCTGGTTATCATTGACGTAATTACGTAGCATGTTCAAAATAGTACGGTTGTACCGTTCGACTTGCCCATTTGTCTGGGGATGGTATGCCGTCGTGAAGACGTTCTTCGTTCCCAACTGGAGGCAGACGGCCTGGAAGAACTTCGACGCAAATTGCGGACCGTTATCAGATAGTAATGTCCGTGGAGGACCGTATTTAAACACCCAATGTGTACAAAAGGCTACTGCCACATGGTAAGCCGTAATGCTTCGCAGGGGCACCACTTGGGTGAGCTTGGAGAAGCGGCATGAAATCACCAGTAGGTGCACGTTACCTTTCTTGGTACGAGGTAAAGGACCGAGGAGGTCAATAGCAACATCGTCCAATGGTGTGGTAGCTGGGAACAGCTGGAGGGTACTCGCATGTTTGCGCAACCGTAATCGGTTTCTCGCACACGCTGAACAACGTTCAACCGTTCCGGTTATATCCGCAGCCATTGCAGGCCAATAGTACGATAGGCGCATCGTGTCGTACATGCGGTTCTGACCCAGGATGACCTCTGCCAATACGCCGTGGTGGCACATCGTCAATAGACGTTGCCGTAAGGCTTAGGTACTACGATTTGGGATGACCCATCCAGTCTGGACTTCCTACAAAGGACACCGTCTTCATCTTCGAAAAAGAGAGAGTCAGACTTCTGCGAAACCAGGGCCTGTTGGCAGAGGTCGTCCGTTCTTTGCTCTTCGAGCCACTCTTGGAGAGTTATCGGGCAGTACTTTTCCGTTTGCGGATGAGTTGTCAAGACGGGTGTACCGTTGCGATTAGGCGCCTCCTCGGCGTGGTCTCTTGCTAGAGAAAGGTCGTAGAACCATACATCAGTGTCACCATCCAAGGATGTTTCACCTCGCGGTGCGTGCGTGGCCAACAGAGTTGGTATTTCATCGTCAATAGTGACTGGCGTCTCGCCGTTAGTTTCAACACGCGAGAAGGCGTCTGGTAGTTGGTGAACCCGACCGGGTCGGTAGACTATTTGATAGTCAAATTCCGCAAGTCGGAGGCGCCAACGGCATAGTCTCCCTGAAGGGTCGTTGATATTCATGAGCCAATGCAGCGCGTTATGGTCCGTCCGGACTACAAACTTTGTTTGCTCCAAGTATGGACGTAGGATAGTGACAGCCCATACGACGGCTAAGCACTCGCGCTCCGTAGGGGAGTATCCTCTTTCGGGTTTAGTTTAGCGTACGCGACCAATAACCAATTGGCTTGAGATCGTTCTCTTCCCCTTGCTGCTGAAGCAGAGCGCATCCTATTTGGTATGCGGAAGCGTCCGTATCCACGGTGTAGGGATGACCCAGCTTGGGTAGAGCCAGTATCGGCGGCTTGGTCATAACCTCTTGAGAGCGTTGAACGCGCGTCGTTGTCATCGGTAGGAGGTTCTTTCCCGAATTTAGGGAGGCTGGCTTTGGTCAGCATTTCGTTCAAGGGGTGCGCAATTGCGGCATACCCTTTGATGAATCGTCGAAAGACGCCACAGCTTCCGAGGAAGGATCCGCATTTGCGTAGGCGTTTGCGGGAAGATCGCGTCAGCGATAGCCGAAGTGGCGTTCTGTGCAACAGCTAGCTTTCCTGGCATCACGACATGTCCCAGGTAATCAACCTTCTTTTCGAAGAAATGACACTTTGTCAACTCAGGGTGACACCTGCTTCCCGTAGGAGGGAGAGTACTTGGTCCACATGGTGGAGATGTTCGGCCTCGTCCCGAGAGAATACGATCACATCGTCTAAGTAAATCAGACAGGTCTGCCAGCGAACGCTGCTAAGAATAATGTCGATGGCACGTTGAAACGTTGCCGGAGCATTCTTTAAGCCAAAAGGCAAACGCTTGAAGCGATATGTCCACAAGTGGGAGGTGAATGCCGTTTTGTCACGGTCGTGCTGTGCAACAGGGATCTGCCAATAGCCAGAATTACAGTCCAATGTGGTGAATATTGAGCATCTCCGAGGAGTCAATGCAATCATCCATTCGTGGAAGGGGTACACATCATTGACAGTGATGTCGTTAAGACCCCTATAGTCGACGCAAAAGCGTAATTTACCATCCTTCTTCGGGACAAGAACCACTGGGCTAGCCCATTCGGAGGTCGACGGTTCGATCACTCCTTTTCCAGCATGCTGGTTATTTCCTTACGGGCAATCTCTCGACGAGCGGGTCCCATCCGGGAGGGTTGTTGCCGTCTAGGCTTGCTCCCTTCGACTATGTCGATTCGGTGTTCGGTAGCGCGGATGTCCCCTAGGGATCCATCCCACATAGATCGTGTCGAGATAGCATGTTAGGATGCGTTCCCTCAACGGGATTTGACCAAGGTGGTCTAGAGAGACTTCTTGCTTCCAACTGATAGTGGTGTGGCGCGGCCTCTTGCTCCTGATGGAGAGTAGTCACCATAGTGGAGGCCTCTGGAGAGGAAGGGGTAGAACGGCTGAGAGCCATGGGGCGCATTGGCCGTTCGGGTGCCCGAAGGGCATAGCCTATAACAGTCCCCTTTGGGAGGTACTTGTCGGATGTACCGAAGTTAGTTAAAATAGTCAGGAATTCCTGTCGCGGGATGACTTCCGCAACCCCCTTCGGGATAGAGACACGATGGCGGTGAAGGATCCGATCTCTCGGAGAGAGTATACTCAAGCCGCCACCGGCGCATACAACAGTAGTTGTTACTTGACTCCGCGGAGGAACATTCACACTTTGTGACAATCGAATGCCATGAGGTTGGCGGTCTAAGTTAATCCCATTAGAGGGTTGCGAGGCATCCACGTAGCACGAAAGGGTGGGGGATGTTTACGCGTAGGCGACATCACTAGGATAGCTATCGACCCGCCGTCGTGAATATCAATTCGTTGGGCCCGGCACCTAATTGCGTCTACGTGGTATTCATTGCCCCAGTTCCCAAGATGAGGGGTACGGCCAACTTAGGCGCGACGAAGAATTCTTCCTCAAAGGACTTGTGGCCTAACTGTAAGGACAGTATTATCTTGCCTTTTATCCGAAGAGGATTGCCGTTAGCATCGGCCAGTTGCGGAACTTTCCCCGTAGGGACTTGGAATTGTTCCCAATTTGGGGTAAGCTCCTTTCATGGATGACCGATGGTCCGGACCCGGTGTCCATCACCATACGCATAGGCGTGAGAATTGACGGATCGAGTTCGATGGAACCCATTACTACGTAATGGGCGGCCTTAAGCAGGCATGAGGCTTTCGGCCTGGAGGTTCGAGTCCCTGTGGGGGAACCCGAAGGGGTTGGTGTCTGGGAAAGACTTTGGTCCCTAGAGGGAGTTGCAGCCTTTTCCTGCGGAGGTGGTTGTGGGGAGATGTCCACCGAGTAGCGTAATCGCTCCACCTCCTGACGGGAGTGCGACACCTCACTCCCCGTCATTAGTTTTCCGACGACGTGTCGGAGTCGTTGGTGGTGTCTAGGGCGTCGGCAACGTCTTGAGCCGTTACGGAAGACCCGTTACGTTCTAGAACGTCTCGCCTCGGAGGGCCCGATTTGGGATGAATTTCGTCATCGGCGAACGCAACCATGCGTGTTGGAGGGTTTGACCGTTGGAGCACGGCTTTAGGGTAATCCCTTTTCCGGTTGAACCGGTCGGAGTGGCGCTGTTGGCGGCGCATAACCTGTTCCGGTTCTTGCTGGTAAGCGTTAGTTCGCAAAGGCGAAGTAAGTTCCCACAGAGGGCGGTAAATAAGGACAAGTGTAACACGTGCCCCGGTGGCGACAGCCAGAGCATCTCCAAGTAACAGCCCTTCGGGGATCATACTCTCAGCGAGTTTAAGATGTTCTCCCGTTAGGGTAGGGGCCTGCATTGGCGCGCCCTTGGGTTCCCGGTAGGGGAAGGTAATGTCGGCGGCGGGGTCCGCGGTATCACGGCCGGTTCTCCGGGTACGGTAGCGAGCAACGCTTTGCGCTTGCGTTCGGCAATTTCCCGGTAGGGAAAGCCTTCGGCTTTGCGGTAGCGAAGCTCTTAGAGAGCCCGAGTCCTTTAGCAAGGTTACGGACAGCAAGAAAATCTTCTCCGCCACTGCGGCCTATAGTCACCTTGACGGTGTGTTTAACTCTGGGCGTAGGCCCTTGAGGTAGTAGTTGACCAAGTCTCTTTCCGAGAAGACGTTCGCACACAGGAGAGCAGCGTCATGCAGTCTGTCTGCGTATGCAGCTTCATTTCATTCATCGGCCTTGCCGTATACACGTTACTGCGTCATATGCGTCGCTAGGACATTGTCCGTCGCGTAGCGAGCCAGGAGGGCGTTAACGGCTTGAGGCAGCAAGTGATCTGCTGATGCAGATGGTTGAGAAGCTTGCGCTTTCGCGCCTCAGCGGCGAAAACCGTTGAGGTTCTCCTTCCAGGAAATACTTGAGTAAACTTGGTAGCTTCTTCCCTCCGAGACTCCGCATGAATCACATGCATCTTGAAATTCCGCGAGGAACCGGAGGATATCGATGGGTTCCGTACCATCGAACGGCGTGAATGACGCGTTGAAATTACGGATCCTCTCCGTTAGCTTATATAAGCTTCTTGATTTACTCATTGGGTGTCCGGTCGATAGGGACTTGTTCTTGAGTCGGTAGTACCGATAGGAGACCACTAGGTCGAATGCGGGTTCGCGGGCCTTCAAAGGCACTAAGCCTTCCTCAAGAGGTCCTTCTTCATCATCCCACGAGGGATTTTCGGTACAGATCGGTGGCACGAGTGTGCTGTCTCGTGGGGAGATATTCCCTGTTTGGGATAGTGATTCGGCGAGGCCGTCGACACGTCGGACAGGTGTCGGGTTGCTTCTGCGACTTGATCCCATCGGGGATCTTCTTCTTCCTCCCTACGGATGTAGGGTCAGGGAAGACAGCCGGTCGGCTGCGGCGAGCAGGAAACTCCTGTTGTCCTAATGGAC
>JALQPE010000488.1:0-29687 GCA_030407315.1 Asparagopsis taxiformis | reverse complement strand
CTCGCGAGAGTGGAAAGTAGAATCCTTTTCCAAATCTTCCACTACAGCCTTGCATGGGGTCATGAACCTTTGTTCATCCGGGCCACCACGCGCATCCTGGTCGGAAGAACCCGAATTCAGAATGGGCCCCCAAGCACCATCCTGCCCATCTACGAACATGTTACAAAACGAGTCGAGGAGTTTGTGGATAGTAGAGCTGAGCTCGGATGGTTGTAGGATGCCGTCAAGGACGACATAACCAAGAGAGTCCAATCGGGCCCTGGCACGCTCGAAGTAAACCAATCTTGAAGAACTTGTATCCCCTGCCACGGACTCGATATCCTGCTGAAACTCTTCCACCTCACCCTCCGTTACGTACATGAAATCCCGAGCGGTGTTCCGGATGCAGCAAACTGGAAATGGAACGCACCATTGAAGCAGCCTCCTCTACAGAAGTATGACTGGTGAAAAATGATGGGGGCTCAGGTTGCTGATCCTCGTACCGATGTACTTTGAAACCTTTGGATTGCAACCTCGTAGGAGTGATTTGATCCTCGTCTTCTTTTTCTTCTCCGGAGTCTTCATTGCCGTCCATGCTTCCTCCCTCATCATTACCTTGCTTGACTTGCTTTGTGCTGCTTTCTTCGTCTTCTTTGTTCCAGAGGCAGACCGAGGAGTAACCGAAGGAGTAGATGGGGAATCAAGTGACGCGATGTGCTCAGCAATAGCAGCAGATCTAGCCTTTGAACGAGTAAGACGGGAAGGGAAGAGAGAGATTGGGGGGATGATATAGCTCGCCGCTTCGCGGGTGGAGCTCCTGGAGAAGAAGGAAATTTCCTCTTCGCCCCCGTCTGTTGAGGAGCGGGTTCAGAGGGCTGCTGAGGTTTTTCCACCGAATCAGTACTGGAACTGGCCTTCGCATATGGGTTGAAGTCATCCCCTTCCCAGGCTTCCTGTTCCGTTACTCCCGCTGGCGGCTTCCAAGATGGTGGGTCACCATCTTTCCCACCATCGTAACATTTCCTGGAACAAACGAAGACCATATCACGCTCCCCTGCAGCGAGGTACTTCCTTGGGATGAGATGATGCACTCGCGCATAGTCACATAGATTGTGAACCGGATTAATTCCGCAAGCGGTGCATTTATGAACAGCGGCACTTCCAGGAAAAGCGCAGTAATCTCCCAAAGAGCATGGAAACGGGCGTGGAGTAGTACTGTCACGCGGTATGCGGCTGACTGTGATGTTAGATACAGTCTTACTTGCTCCCTTCGACGCTGAATCCGGAGCTTTCTGAACTTCTGTGCCATCATCCGCACCATCCGCACCATCCGCACCAATTTCATTCCGTGAAGAGGGAGTGGAATGCGCGTCGGGTGGTTCAGAACGGTTCTCGTCCTCGGAGCCCAGTTGCTCGGGATGTGGAGAATCTGCATCCTTTTCAGGTGCATCCTCCTCAGGTGCATCCTTGGAAATCTCCATGTCGTCATCCGACCCAGCGCTGGTTTCGGGTATCACCTGTTTTGATGCGGGAGTGGACGGTAGTTCCTCGACGGTCTCGTCGATAACGACGTCATCAGAAGAGATGGGGATTGGGAGAGGTTCCATGATAACGTCTTCGAATTGGGTTAAACGACGTTCATGTCTCGAAGCACCCGTAGTCTTCGTCGCTGGTTGAGCAGCACCAGTCGACTGCGAAGCTTGCATAATAGCTTGAGTGACTGGTTCGCCACCTTGGCGCTTGTCTTGAACCCCCTTGTTTTCTCCATTGCCGTCTTCTTCTTCATCCGGGCCGTGTGATTCGGATGAAACCTGGCGAGTGGACTGAATTCCAAAGCGGTCTCGAAGAACGGATCGAAAACTCTCCAGCCGTGCCTCCTGGTTTTCGGGTTTCCTCGGCACGGGCTCTTCCTCGTATTGAATCATACGTTTGTAGACGGATTTCCACGTTGGTATCATATCCGTTCCGTCTGATTCCAAGTCTTCGAGGTCAGCGATGTCTTCGGTCGACAGGTTACTGGCACGTGCCATCTCACGAATGACTTCGTAATATTGTTGAATGTAGGTCAAGTACGTCCGAAGGTCGAAAGACGGGACACGACCGAAGGTGGGAAGCAGTTGGACATTGCGGTAGTGAATGCACTTGACCATTAGCTCACTGGCACGATCCTCCGCCCTTGTAAAAGCAGTGTCCTTGAGAATTAAAAGACTGATTCCAACTTCGTTTTCCTTTCTTCCTGAGGAAGCCTTGTACGCAGCGTATGTGCGGGGTGAACGCCTCATGTTCAACGCCACATTCACTATAGAAGATACCGTGCTCTTCTTCAGAATACCGCTGAAGTGGCGCTGGAAGAACCAGTTCGCAACCTGTGATGCAGGCATATCAGCGACAGTTCTTTCACCGGGTCGGGCATATTTAACATTGCAGTTATAAATGCTAATGATCGCGTGGATACGATCTCGAACTGTGGTCGGTAACACCGTGTGGACGAGTTCATTCAAACGCTGACTGAGGTACAGCATGTCCTCCATTGTCATCTTTTCTCCGTCAGGTCTTTGAGCTTCTTGTACTGGGACATTGTCAACCACAGACGCCAAACGTTCCACCCTTTTTCTTTGCATCGTAAAAGAGCACGGCGACGATGGAGTCCGTCCACGATGTAATAGCGGCTTCCACTGGATTGGTAGGGTAAGGAAACAACAGTGATACATCCCACCGCAGAGGTCTGGAAGCCTTCCATAACCATCTTGCGGAACAACAAGTCAACATGAGAGTCGTCAACTTCCCGGGATGTTTCATCGGGGACGTATATGTCCAGAATAGGCAACTTGATCATCTTGAAAACGTAATTCGACAACGAAGAAGCAACGGAGCGTGACATCGCAGGAATGACTAGTTGACGTGCGCTGGAAGAAGCTTCCCCTCGGCGGGGACGTAGGCTCATGGTTGGGATCGCAAGGAGGGTCGAATAGCTGACGATTGAAACGGTACCAGAGTAACGCGGTATGCCTTTCAAGTAGCAGGGGAGTACTAATCAGCTAGCCAGCGAGGGACAATGTATTAACAACAAATTTGTTCAACTGGAAGGACACCAAAACTGTGCGTAAAAATTCAGACCGCGCGAGCGGTTTCTATTGGCGCATGGTCCAACCTGAATCGAATAAACGGTCATAGCGCCAGTTCGAATAAAAATGTTAATTTCGGTAATTTTGCAATCTCGAAAAGTTACCGAACTACATACACCTTTCATGACTCGTATATTATCAATAAGAAAAGAAGAAATGGAAACTGACTCTATCTCAGCAAGTATTAATACAACGGAAGTAGTCCTGAACCATTCATGACTTGTTCCAGTTAGTCAATGTTCTTCAGACATGTGCCGGATGCAGCTACACGAACCGTTTATTGAGCCTCACACCCTTTATTTCTCCTACCTACCTTTTCCGCGCAGTGCTGAAGTGTCAGTATCTTTTGTTCTCGTTAGATATAACGGTTCTCAGGTGTGCCTGGCACTGCTCCCTACGACCAGAACACCTCCACAGCGCCTTTTCCGTAGATGAAAATTTGGTAATTTTTCGGGCTCCAAAAATTACTCGAGTAAAAACTGATCTAGCTCCCGACAAAGACTAGATCAGTTTTTACTCGAGTAATTTTTGGAGCCCGAAAAATTACCAAATTTTATCATCTCCCAAATCGTCCGTTCGGACCACCATGGCAGCTTTCTGCTCGCCACCAAGCCCACTCCACCACTCTCTACGTCTTCATCTACCTATCTGAACCGACCTCAATACACCTCACTCCGCGTCTTTGTGTGCCCGTCCGGCTATCATTTACTGTTATACCATTTTTTGAAAGCTGGGCCGAAGTGAGCTAGAACAAAGGTGGGGACCTCCCATACACTCCTCAGGTGTGCCTTGGCACTGCTACCAACGACCAGAACACCTCCACAGCGCCTTTTCCGTAGATGATAAAATTTGGTAATTTTTGGGCTCCAAAAATACCAATTTATCATCTATCGTCCGTTCTGACCACCAACGGCAGCCTTCTGCTCGCCACCAAACCTACTCCACCACTCTCTACGTCTTCATGTACCTATCTGAACCGACCCCAATACACCTCACTCCGCGTCTTTGTGTGCCCGTCCGGCTATCATTTACTGTTATACATTTTTGAAAGCTGGGCCGAAGTGAGCTAGAACAAATTGGGGACCTCCATACTACTCCTCAGGTGTGCCTTGGCACTGCTACCAACGACCAGAACACCTCCACAGCGCCTTTCCGTGGATGATAAAATTTGGTAATTTTCGGGCTCCAAAAATTACCAAATTTTATCATCTCCGAAATCGCCTGTTCGCGTTCGTTCGCTGCTGCCGACCCATTGCCACTTGTGGGAAATTGCGCGCGCAATTTACCACAAGTGGCACGTCTCGAATTATAGCGCTATAATTCGAGACGTGCGCCCCTTCACGCTCAATTCCATCGATCCGCTCCGGTATTAATATCATGAGAACCGTTCTAGAAGGGGTGTGGGATGTCTTCCACGAAAATTGTATTTTGCATAGACAGTGAATGAGGTGTGAACGGGTGGAAGCAGTGTATTAGCCAGCTTAGAGTCCTCCGCAGTAGACCCCGATTTCACTAATACGATACTTCCAACCGTTCAGTTCGGATTCTCATAGTTTCATGGACAACCCTTGTAATGTCAGGTGCTGACATGCATGTCCTCGCGACCTCTCCATAGCACTTTACAGATTGTTCCGAGGAATGCACAAATTACGATTTCAAATTTGCGGTCCTTTTCTTACCAGCACCTCCGCTGCCACCGACGCATCGACCTCATTTCGGATTCTGCCTTCTTCTTTTCCTCTTCTATTGCTATATTCAAGGCGCGATGGTTGATACAATGAAACATGGGGCTGTTATCTCTGCAAGCGAGCGTGGCCCCACCAATCCAGGGGACTTGTATGGAGACGGAACTATCATATGGGTAGATCCAGCTCGTGTTGTTTCTATACCAGCAATTGAAGGTTTTGGTACTGCAGCTTCAGACATTTCTTCCCGAGTGTCTCTGGACTTTGATGCACTCCATCTTTACGGATCTATCACTGAAAATGGTGATGTCACCCTTGTCGGAGGCATGGACGTCTGTGAGGAGATCTGGTCGCGCCCCCGCACGAAAACTTCACGGTTTTTAGTACGCATGAGCTACGAGTCTATCTCTTCAGAGCCACACACACTGATCTCTATTGTTTATCACATCCTCAGGAGAGAAAGACGGGTTCCCTTCACTGAATCAGTTGCCATACTTGCATACCTTCGTGACTACTGGCATGATCGGGAGAGGAATGAGGATAACGTTCCCCTTGCACATCGCACCCTCCCAGGATTTCGAGCTGCTGTCAAGGCCATGTTCCAATCAAAGCTTCCGCCTGCGGCAGTCGCTGTCATGGAAGATTGGTTTGGGAAGGCCTACCATCGTCATACCTTCAATATCGTCCAGTCCCTCCGCACTTTCTCGTCTTCGGAATGCGATGAGGGGTCTAACGACGTAGACACGAGGGTTTGGGATATGTTCCTGACCAGTTGTTCCTTACAAGACTTGTCAATGTCTCTCTTCACGCCAGTGCTCGTTGTAGAAGAGCACAGAACAACCACAAAGTTACCATCCAGCCAAAGCCTCCACAGCCAAGGTTCGGAACCTCTTCCCGTTGCACAGTATTTCCACTCAGTACACACGGCGTCTCGGTCTTCAATTGGTCGTGAATCATTCGTGCGGCAGACTCTGGCTTGCCAATTCTTTGTTGCGCATACCCAGCTACGAACTACGGACCATGGAAACTGGGCTACTCCAAGAGTTTCTTCCGCTTTCGAGAAGATTATATTTCTCATGGCTATGCTACAAATGGAAAGAGATTTAAAAGACACCCCGGTGAGGCCGAGAACAAGGTCCTCGTCTAATCGAACTGTATTGATCAGAAAGGAATCTCCTGCTTCCGCTCAGCGCCTCGGCTACGCTATTCATGTGGTCGTGAAGGCATGGGATACACTGGCTCGTGCACTGGATGTTTCAACGGCCGAGGAACTTCTCCAACCTTATCTTCTTTATGATCAGCGCATGTTCAAGTACCATGTGCTAGACTCAGAGGAAAGGGGGTTCTCTCCTCTTCGAGAGCTAAAGACGTTATTGCATGGCAGAGGGGCTGTGCGAAAGTTGCAGCATGCCAAAAGTATATCCCATCGAGCAGTTCATCGCTCCGTCCTCCAAGACGCTCAGATGCGCCTCTGCGCCTCCTCCTTCTGGGCACACATTACAGATATTACTAAGGATCGAAAACTATTTGACCAGACCGTTTCTTCTCCGAAACAAAACGCGTTTCTTTGCGCATTCGAAGCACAGGAAGATTCTATAGAAACTGATTCTGGGAGGTTCACTTCTATTCCTGGCCTTCAAAACGTCGAGAGGCAGCTCACGGCCTTCAGAAACTCTGAACTACCACAATCGACTCCTGAACCAAACGAGGAGCTTTTTGGAGAAGCTGATACATCTTTCGCTCCCGTTCCTGCGTCACCATCCATTGAACAAATCACGGATACAGGTGTTAAACGGAAGCGACTGGACAACAGTAATGAAACTGATGTTCCTGCAAAGTCAGCTCGCACTTCTGAGCCGGTGAGCGCTCATAGAAGGCCATCAGACACAAGTACTGCCGAGTCCTTAGACATCGAATCTATGCGTCTCGGAGACCCTGTTTCAATTCCAGCAAACCTACAAAACATGAAGGCTTCTTGCCTACACACACTCAATTGCAGTTTCAGAGATCTTCTTGAGACCTATGAACGCATTGATATTCCTGCAAAACCGGAGCTTGTAGAGGGTGCCCAATTGGTTCTCACAGATCCACCGTATAATTCGAGACGAACAGCTGGGAGAGAGAATTCAGCGTATGACATTCTCCGCCAACAAGAAATCGTGGACACAGTGGCAACTATCGCAAAGGTAACACGACAGGGTGGTCATGTTCTCATCTTCACATCTGCTGCCCTTTTCTACAACTGGGTTTACGAACTCCGAAAGGTCAAGACTTCTACGAACACTCCCATGTTTTCAGTTGATTCACAGCCTATCTTCTGTATTCGGAGCCCAACGCATTTCACTTCTCCGCCATATAGATTTACGACCAGTTTAATGAATATGTCTGAGCTGGTTGTACATGCTACAAAGCTCGGAAAGGGAAGAAAAGGATGGGCGATGGTGAACTATAAAAATGCCGGTTACATCCCAGCCAGATTCCGAGCATGGACAAATATTATCGATAACATTCCAAGGATATCGCCTTCAGAGACTGTCAAATATTTCGACCAAACGGAACAGAAGAACAAGGTATTGCGCCCGGAGCAGAAGCTCGTTGGTTTGTTGCAGGAACTAATTGGGCGATTTTCACACCAGGGAGATTTAGTTGTCGACTCGAATTCTCGCCGGAACATTCTCCACTGCAGTCGCTTGCCTCAACATGCGCCACGGTCAGTATAGGCGGTTTGTCGGTTGTGAAAAGTACAAAGATTGCTTTGAATTATCTCTTCCGAGAGTTCATACCGCATTTCTGCGTCAGTGGCAATTGGTAATTTTGCTCAGCTCTCCAATCCTTCGCTACAACAACTCGCCTCATCACATCTACCGGTTTCCGAGGAGGGTACGGTTTCAAAGCCTACCTCAGGTTTGCCAGTTGCTACGCGACTTCCGCCCCACCTCGTCAGTTTCCTCACTAGCATGTGGGGTATCCCAGACCAATACAAACAACTGGGCGACCTTCCAGTTCACAAATGGCCTCAATCACTTCTCGGCATGCTGTCCACCATTGACAACAATCTTCTGCTTTCCATTGATGCCATGGCACACAACGTGTACGTCGCGCCCTCAACTATTCCGGGGGCTGGTGACGGTCTTTTTGCCAGAGACCAGATCGACCCTGGTGACATTGTTGGATTTTATTTCGGTTCATTGGTTTACAGAGATCTCTATAAATCAAAAGGCAAGACGTTTGGAACAGGTCCCACCGCATTTACCGTGGAGCGCTTCAGAACCTACGCTCTTCAAATCAAGGATTCGAATGTATCTTGTTTGCTTCCTTCTACTGCTGGAAGCCCCATATTTGTCGTCCCTTTCGAGTACTGTGTCGCTTCGAAAATCAATGACCCCAACTTTGTGGATCCAGCTGAGGGAACTGAACGTCCTTCACGCGCAGCTAACGTTAGTTTCTCGTCTCCCGTTCAAGAGCTCCTCGACGAGAATACTGTCTCAAACTATCAAGTTGTCTGTTTTACTGCCAACGTGCCGATCTCTGCTGGCTCCGAGCTGTTCATAGAATATGGCAATGACTACTTCTCAGTTTAAACAGGAACGCATTGGCGTTTTTCACACCTACATCATGTTCTCCCTGCTCCCCATTACCCCGCAAATAGTAAAATAGGCAAATTATGTTCTATCTCCTCATTCCCTCTAACATCCGCGATGATTAGGTGCATTTCTTTCCCGTGAACAGGACGAGGACCTGATCTACCTAATGTTCAGGTCTAGATCTATTTTTACTCGAGTAATTTTCCCGTCCGAAAGTAAGCATAATTTAAACAGTTATTGTACCACACCATTTATTTGGATCTACGACCGTTACGGCACGGTGCATTCGTAACGGTTCCACAGCCTCCTTTATCTCTTCCTACTTCTACAAATTGAATAGGTCGGTTACAACACGTAGCATTTGTAACGTTTCGATCTCTCCCCTTTCCTTCCCTTCTTCAATAAACGGACAAGTTCCGAACTTAAACAAATTACCTTGACCACCATTCTACTGGATAACTCTTCATCTTGGAATACCTGATCCCAGTAGCTCTGACGTTACGAAACATATCTGTGAAGATCTCCTTATTCCAGGCTGACATGAGAGACTAACTATCCTTAACCAGGTTTGCGCAGTTTGAGGAACGGTTTGCCTACCTTGAACAGTACCTCCGCGATTCTCTTTCATCTGTTCAAATGGAACTAGCCTGCATTCGGTATATGGCCTCTGCTGCAGCTGGTACAAACGTTGTTCCACCTGTGGTTCTGGAAGAGCGTTCAAGAAAATCAGCACAAGTTACCACTCTGGTGTCCTTTCTTTTCAACAACAGACTTGTGACATCCAGGTTCGTCGCGTTTCGAACCATTGTAGAGTTCATCAAAACCTCTGTTACCCCAAACTCGTTCTGTGCAACATCTGTACCGTGTTCAAATGAAGATTCCTGCACTACTTTGCTTCTGGCTTCCCTTTCCTTCTCTCAGATATCCAGTTCTAATTCTGAGGTCAGGCAGTCCAAGAAATCCCTAATTGGAACAGCTGTAGGGAAAAAGCATGTGTTCCTGAAACGTGCTATTGTCGGAACTGCGTTTATTTCTATGGCAAATGACAGAATTGTGCGATGGAAGGATTCGGCGACGAGGAATTCTGGTACCCTTGACCCTGGGGAGGAGGATGACCTGAACAGCAATACCATTTCTCGTGACTACGCACTTCGCAATGCGACCATCGTGCCAATCAATAAGCCTGCTTGGTTGCAAATTTCGCAGCGGGCTCTTTTCCATGCCATGGATATTTCGATGCCAACGGAAACAGATCGACCTGCGCCACAGTCCAAAACTCTACCAATTAATTATTCGAAACGTCGCCGACTCTCGGGTTCTAAAGGAGAACAGCGCCGTACTGGTTCTTCCTCATCTTCGTCTTCTTGTGTATCTAATCTTTCTCCTTCGGACTTACAGTCCATTCCGATCGTTACTTCGGCACTGCGGCAGCTCACACAGTTTTTCAAAACTTCCCGGAAGCAGATGAAAATGGAATTAGTCAAACATGCATTCTTCCTCATCCATCGAGATATGCAGGCTAAAGTTTCTCTTTCGCCTGACAATGACATTTCTGCATTGGATATGTGTCCATCTGAAAAAATTCCGATAACTTCGAAAGCTTACGGCACAGGGGATGAGTCTCAAGCTGTCTATTCCAAAAATGATGATATCTTCTCGGATTTTATTTTGAGTCGACCTGAGCTTCACATTCAGGTTACTTACAAAGTTCAGGTTAGCGGCGCCGTGGACGGCTCCTGCAATGCAGGTACAAAGGCCCCGGTTGAGAAATTGGCCGTCTGTTCTTTTTCTTTTCTTACATTAGCTATGATATTGTTGTGTAGTTTCTGCCAATGCACACAACTCGAGATGCTCTGTCACGAACCCCATTCAATTCAGGCATGTTATCGCATTGCAATTTGCCTGCACGGGTTATTCACCACAGCCCTTACAATGGCGCCTACCGGTAATTTCGGGAATGATGGTTTCCCTCTGTGTGTTACATGGGGTCACATCGACCTCCGTGACTACCTCATGGGGGGTGATTGCCTTCTAGGTATTATTAGGAAGAAGAGAAACATCACTGCAGAGGAATACATGTCGGTGCGGTTCGATTCTAATGCCATACAGATGGAACAATCCTACGAAAACCCAACAGCCAGGGTAGCATCTAATGTTCATTGTGTACCTCTAGAGGAAGATGATGAACTTGGTATTTCTTTAATTGATGTGTAGATTTCTGTTTACTGTTCTGCTATCTTTGCCTACGTAACCTGGCATTTTTTGCCTCTAGTTCTCAGTATACATGTGTATCTATTAGCCTGGTAGAACCGTTTTTGCTTTATTCCTTGCACTACTGGTATCATTTTATGTACTCCTCTGCCCTTTTGTCTGAAAAGTTATACCCCACCACGTCTTTGACTAGATCTTCCGATATCAACTTGTCTATTCGCCATGGTTCGCCAAAACCTCGGAATACGACGTAGGGTATATGAATTCGAAATGTTCCCCACAACACATCCCCTGTCTGTCCCCTTTCCTTTTGCGTTATCGGTTGCCATTCTATACGAAAACTCTTCTTCCCGTCACCTTTCCACCCTTCCCGACTCGCATCCCCGTCAGGCCTCCTATGCACGGCACAAATCGATGGGCATTTTTTCAGCTCCATGCCATGCACATATTGACCTTGGACCGCAGAACTATTCTTGCGCACTAGGCACCACGTGTTCGATTTTGCTCCGGATACGCAGAACGAGCTACTGCCAATTGCAACAGACGATGGATCTCCGTTCGTCGTTTCTGTGCACAACAATGCACCAAGCAAGCGCAAGAATAATGGCCTCCTAGGCCGATTTCCGCTAATCACTCCCCCTTCTTCCTCTTCCACTGCCGCTCCAGGCTTTCATCTGTGCAGTAATGACTCAATTCGCCACGGGTGAGGTAATCCTAACAAGTCCGATACTGCTGCAAAACTGGAACATGTAATGTTCACAGCTTCAGCACCAGTTCCGCTCACTGCCTCATGAAGCCCAGGGTAAACTTTGTAATAACATCCTGCATACAACTCTGTTGTTCCCTTCAACATTTCCCGGAATACGGTTGTGCTCAATGAAGCAGGAATATGCACTGGACCACTCACAACTGTCCCACTGGTACATGCACCATCCACCTCACTATGCGGAAAATCCGTCCCGGAGTTTGACAACGTAACTCTGTTTGCCTGTTCTACAGCTTTCTCGACTGAACGGCGCAAAAGCATCAATAGAACCGGTCCAGTGGACGTGAGTGCATGTTCTATTGGAACTTTCCCATCGTAAACCATCCGATGATCGCCACCACTTCCAGAAAGAATAATACTTTCTAGTGTTCTCAGCCTCTTCTCCATGCCACTGTATTTGTTGGAATCAAGTACCGATTCCACTTTTCGCGTTTTCTTTTGCGGGGACATCGCTTCAGATCCACCATCCGATTCGACATGATGTTCCACTCCGGCCTCTTCGTAGTCCACAACCTCTCCGTTGCTCCTTCGCCACGGTGTTGGTGGCTGACCCCCGGACATCAACTTACTTCCCAGCACAAATTTTACGTGTTCATAGGAGACGCAAGGGTAATTCCTTTCAGGAATTGCATCGTATAACAATCTGCCTTTTGCAACCACTATTTCATCATGCCTTGGCTTCACAGAATCCGAATACCGCCACTTTGACACTTCCGTTACTGCAATATCCTTTTCCTCCGTCGTCAACTTCACAATTGCAGTATCCAAATCCTGACCCTGCTGCTCCACCACACCGGGCGTGTACACGCCATCTCCTCTGTCCACATCGATGCGGTCACCCACTGATGGTTTACCCGAGCAAATAGGATACTGCTCGGGAAGTTTCATTTCCACTACCACAGCCTTCCACCACATTGCGTCGTCCCCGACCTGGAACCATAACCTCTATTTGGGTGCCGACAGACGGAAGTGCATCAACAGCTGCCGCCCGTTCACGCTCCCGACACGCTATTGCTTTTTCGCTTTGGCGCCTAGTTCGCAATGATTCCCGCCTGGTCATAGTTCCTCCACCAAATAAAGATACTAGAGCCCACAATTTGCAATTCTGTTTAGGAAAAGTCTTCGTTGACTTCTTCAATACTACTCACCCATATCTGTAAAGTCCAATTTTGCATTTTTACCGTATGATACGAAATCACTACAATGTTCCCCACTGCCACAAAAGTTGTCAACTACATTACTACTGCGTTTATGTTACTACTAACGCTTAAAGCCAGGGCGAAAATCACTATTCGGGTCAATCCCGTGTATAGGGGAGTGGCTTGATTACAGACTTTAGCGACTAAAATAGTAACCAAGCCGTATTATCTGTGCTAAAAATCAATGTAGATGGTTCCATTCTTTCGACCATACCCTATCTATGATAAAACAATGACCATATCGAGATAGGATAGTTAAAGCCATACACATTGCATTTCTCCTCTTCCATATGAAATCATATTCCTCATGGACATCCAAAATGTGACTTCATCTACGTGGATATCATATGGGAACAGTCAGTACCAGTCCATCTCTCTACCGTCCTTGCACCGCTACGGCTGCCATCCATTGCCCAGACTGGAGTGACCATCAAAGATCATGGTTCCAGTCCATCATGGTACTGTCATACATATGGTTCCGCCGTTCCATCATTCCAGCATAGAATTTCCAAAAATAATGGAATATGCCACCTCTGGTCACCGTCATGACCAACGCGACGTGTCTTTGTCCTTTCCAATGTTATTTTTCCGTACAGTACTGGAAAATTCCACCTGTCACGGTGCTTACACCCACTCCCACGGCGCAGTTTCATTCCATTACATTCTTTACGGTATTTCCACTACTTATCTATGGCACGGCGCCGGTAATTTCTGGGATTTTTTTGATGGTTTGCCATTCCACTATTTTCTAATGGTCCAGACCATAAAATTTACTGGTTTTTCAAAAAATTGCTTAAGCTGTGAATCTCATCGGAACTAGGCCATTCTACATCAAATTCTTGATGATCCTTTTGTTCACGACTTGCAGAAGCACTTCTAGTGCGTAGTCTAGCCACACATTAATTAATGTTGGCACAAATCCAAACACAGGACACATCGCGTATTGATTAATTCTCGTTTTCAAGTACCACAGAGCAATTCCCAGTAAGTCCGTTCCTGTAACATGCGGGCGCCTTCCTCGTACCTTTGGTCCCATCCTGTATGGGCTCCCGAAGTTTACCCCCTTCCTTTCCATCTCAAAATATGGAAGGAGGATGTTGAACAAGTCGTTCCGAGTGAAATTCAACGCAGTAATGAAGTCTCTATTAGAACCTGTGGTGCAATACCACGTGGCGGTACGCCTGCGCGACGTGTAACGTCGCAAAGTTCGTAATTTATAGTCAAATTTTATTTTTCATAAGTGGTCTAATTTTTCGAACCACAGTGAATCAATGGACACAACACACGTGTAACCAGTGGTACACTTTTATGTACACTGACACTAACTGTTGTACAACACACTCACACTGCGAGGACCGCGCTGGCCATGCAACCCACTTAGGGTTTTTCCGACCGCCCTACCTGTGGGACTCGTCCCGTATTGCGCTGCGAGCGGTCGCGGGAGGATAATTCCAGGCGTCTGGAAAGGGCTCTAGGAGGGGTCGCTTAAGCGGTACGCTCGTGAGCGTGAGTGGGGGTTCGGTAAGGAATCAGCCGCGAAGAGCCGCGTTGCTAATCGCTAGCCGCGGTGACGTGGCAAGTCAATTGTCGCCCAAGGGCGAATGGGCGCGTGCCACCTTGCATCGGCACCGGGCCACATTGCTTGCGCGGGACCCTTCGGCGAGTGTGCAACGTGTAGCGATATAGGCGCGCTTAGTCGCACACGTGTGCGTGAGGGCCGATCTGTCCGTTACAGTTGCGCACGTGTACGTTACACCCGGCCGTTTCTATTATTTTACACGTAGCAACGTAGCAGCTTACTCTGTTAGGCCCCTGGGCCGCATAAACACCCCACAAGGTCCATTGGACGCCGGACCGGGACCATTAGGCCTGGTCCGGTCTCGGCAGTCTCGTTGACCATTTAAGGTCAACGGACTGACCACTAAGCTACAATAAAGGCAGATCGTTTCGGTTCCAAATCATTCGACCGTGTTCGTTTAACTTACAACTAAACGGCGGCGGCAGTTCCCTTACCGGATACCCGCTGCTCCGTTTCGATCTCCAATTGGGGACCGCTCGCACATTTCCCCAATTGCCCGCCGCGAACATCCTCCGGCGGGAGTGCACGTGGATTGCCCTAGGGCATTTCGTCTCCACGGTAGTGGACCACCTTCCCGCTTCTTTTAACGCTGTCAGGCGACCGGGAGTGGCCTTCCGCCCACCGGGACAAGGCTACCGATTGGGAGCGCTGTCGGTTCGGCACTCCCAGCCGGTCAACCGAGCCAAAGCCCGTGGGCTTCTCAATCGGTCTCGACCGCAGCCGCCGGCGGTATCACAGTTGCAGAATCCACTGTGTGGGCAGCCACGCGTGGAGGCGACCACAATTCCCCGCGGGGATCCATCGCGCTAAGTGCCTAGTTAACCCTTAAGTGGGTTGAGGACGGCCACGGCCGATAGATCCCTCCGGCAGGTTAGATCCAGCCCTCCCGGACCCCGCTCTACCATTCGCTATCGGGTTGGGAGACAGGTGTCCGGGCTCCGAGGGATCGATCCACCCGACACAGCCCTCGGGCCACTAGGATCGCACGAGGCGTCAGCCTCGTGGAATCGGCGCTCTCACTCGTGAGTTCGAAGCCTTATCCCTAGCTACTAAGCTACTAATCCTCCTCGGAGGTACAATCTATCTAAAAGGACTAAGGTCCTACAATCAGAATCGCTTCTTAGAATGGAACACATGGGCCACTAAAACAGTTTTTTTTCAACTCTTCGAGGTATTTATTGGCCCCACCGAAAAAGACCCCGAAAAGCAGCGCTGTCTTCATGAACCACAGTCCGGGCCGGTCTTGCTCTCCTCTGTTCGCTGTTGGAGCCACCTAATACAAGTTTTGATGATTGCTGCTCGATCCGATCGATACCTGTGGTAAGCCAGTCTCCCTCTCTGTACCTCCTAGCAGATTGAAGTCCGGTCCAGACGAACCAATAGACGGACCAGTCCGGTGCGGAAATTTCAGTCAATTGGAAGGACTGGTGCAAACTGGTCCAGTAAGACCTTTTGGGTTGGATTTCAAATTGATTCAACATCAAAAAATGATGAAGGCCACAAAAGCGGATTCTCTGCAACCTCAACCTATCATTCTTTACAGACTAACTACTGTAATTCTTCACTACGACAAAATATTTGATCAAAATAATTAGCCAGAAATTAGATTTGCTTTATTAAATCTACTACCGCCGCTGCCGCACAAATTAGCTCTACACCTGGTGGAGGAATTTTCCTCGCCAGTTGATGGGTATATAACCAGCGATACCAAACCGGTTCCTGGAAATTCCATCCCATCACCGAACAATCACCCCATCCCTTAAGCGTCAATAAGCACTTCCCTTGGCAATCCTCTGCTCTGCGCGTGCCCCCGGTCGCGATTCACAGCCACACCCCTCGAGCCCCGCGATCAGTAATTAATCCCCGCCCTCTTCGGGCAACCGCATCCGCCTCTTGAGAAGGGAACCCTATCCTTACACGTGTCAACATTTTCTGGAAATCAGAAAATTCTGGGAATTTTACTGGAAACTATTATTTCAGACTGAGTTTCTGTGACACAAGCAGCCTACTGAGGGACGTTTCCAGGAAAAATTTTGCACGGGAAATTGGTATGTGTAGTATAGTGAACGTCAGAACAGGGAATACTGTAAGGCAGTACCACCCTTACAGTGCAGGCTGGCCATGTAAGCTCTCTAGTATTGCTGTAATTGGACTTTTAGGGATAATTTGAAATTTTTAGCCTTTTCGCGCGGCGCTGAACTATTTCGGAATTTTACTGAATAAAGGTGTGGAACACCAGTGTAGCAGGTAGAAATCCGCTGGAGCGGCAAACCACCCGACAGGTGTCCCGAGCCTCGGTAGAGGAAGTGGTAGAGCAGATGAACCTTATAGGTACCCAGCGGGTAGTTTCGTAAGAGAGAAGGTGTCGTTACCCGGAGGGGGTTGTACGACAAAGGGGTGCTCACGCGAGAGGCGTATGGATAGAGCGAGTGGCGTAATCCGTCGAGCTGTTGGCTAACCCTAAGGTTTTCCCGGAGAGGGGTTGAACAATAGGTATGCGAACACTGTTCCAGTGGGTCGTAATTCCACTTGAGTTTACGTTACTCTAGAAACCGTGCCTACTGGCTATTCCAGTGGCATATTTATACTAAGTCTACTGTAAGCTAGGGTTAGTGGTTAGGAATAAATATCCAGTTATTGACCAACCAGAGCCCAGTTAACGGCACTCGCCTACCCGCGAGGTTATTGCCAGTTAGGCTTACATTGTAATGTACAGCTAGTTAGCTTAAGTTAGAAATTTGTCCCTTGTGGGGTCTTGGCCGGGGCCGATAGGCCCGAATAGGGTGTTTACAGCCTTGTGCTTGTCCTAATTACAGGAAACACGCCCAGTTGGCTGGTGCCTTGTGATTGGCACATCCCTTAAGTGGGCACCCAATAGGGAAGCGACACGACTCTGGTTGAGAGGACCGCCAGGCGGTATGACAACCGGCGCGGAGCGAGAGGGTAGCGTTAGCTCCGGCGGCTGTGCGCCGATGACCTTCAAGGTTCTAGTGACGATCTAACTACCACTACAAGCTCTACCACTTCTCTTTTCGGTGCTGCGTTCGCGCCGCCGCTTCTACCTAGGAGACCACATTGGTCTCTCGACCTAGAACACTTGAATCTAACGCTAGTTTTTATCTCATTTTTGTTCTACAGGAGGTTACTACGCCAACCGACTGGCTGTTCAGTCGAATCGTGCGATGGATTCGCCACATCGCCAACTACAGCACCGTCGAGCTTCGGCTCGATGCGCGAAACACGCACGCAAGTTTTGCGGCGCCTCCACCGCGAAAAAAATAGCCCTGGAGCTACTCCACGCTCCTCGAGAGGTACAAACTCTAACAGGCTGTCCCATACGGCCTCGAATAGACCTATCAAGCCAACCTTCTTAGAAGTGGTTGGCCATGTCGAGTTCAATGGCATTCTGCCGCAGCCCACCTCTAACAGTGGACAGCACCCCACGGGGATTTCAAGGACACTTTCGAGACCTCTTTGGGACAACCCAGAGTGTCTGAAAACGCCCGGCAACGATAATGCCGTGCCAGCGATAGCTGTCGCTGATAGCGCGACACAGGAAGCAGAACTCGCCTGTGTTTTCGGAAGTGGACGAGGACGTCCAGTCTCTCTAGTACGGGTCCTAGTCGGCCCCGATATTTACTAGAACAAATGAACGTCCGCGTCCAAAAAAAATAAAAAAAATTTTGGATGCGGACGTCCACTTTCTCTAGTACATATGGCGGAATACTAGAACCCGACATCCAGTATACAATATATCAGCGAAAACCGGGAGGGAAGAAATTACAGCGGATGGTAAATTCAGGGCCCATATCGGACCGTATTTTATTCTCTCATTTACGAAACTGCTCGTATACAATACGTCTCTCTAGAATAGGGAATACATATCTGGTCAGAATAGGAAATAAATACCCGGTTAGAATAGGAAATACGTATCCAGCCAGAATACAAAATACCTGTCAGCATATCGTCGATCACCCATCTCCCTCACTATCGCGTTCTCCCTACCATCCGAACGCCATGCACCACCATCCGCACATACTTCAAGAACCCTCACGACCTAGATTACAAAAAATCCGCTCCTTCCCAATTCCATCCCCGCTTTCCTCGACACCACCCCAGCCCATTAAATCATCAAGACATCAAACACGAACATGGTCAGCAAAATCTTACACCACTTGAAACCCACTCTCACTTCTATCGTATGCCCCAAAATATACACATACCAGAAACACCTCACAGCTTCATTCCCCATCTTCCTACATCCCTTCTTCACTCTCCTTCAGTCCTGCCGTTCCTGCTTCACCACTCCTGCATCACATACAAAACATCAACCCCAACAGTCAGATTCAAAGCAACGCTTACCACGACAGATATCCTAGAAACTCCCTTACTTACCTCTCATCCATCCTACACAAAATACAAACCATGATCCAAAAACCTTGCAATGAATAATCAAAGTCAGCAGTCCATATCTTCGCAAAACAAGTCTTGGTGCTCAGTGAAACTTACCTTCTGTCATCAATATTCCTGCATCATCTACACAACATCGGAATCAACCACAGCAGTCAGACTCAAAACCAACCTTCCTTCGCAGCATACTTTCAGAACTCGCACACTTACCTTCGCTCCACACAATACACACCATGATTCAATAGGCTTCTAATGAATGAATATTGGATCAACAGCAACAGTCAGACTCAAAACCAACCTTCCCTCGCTGCTTACTTTCAAAACTCGCACACTTACCTTACCCGTTCCATCCTGCACACAATAAAAACCATAAGTCACGTAATCGTGTAGCCAAGAAAAGTAGTCAGCATTCCGCATCTTCGCACAAACGGACTGGGCGCCCAATGTAACTTACCTTCCGTCATCAACATTCCTGCATCATCTACACAACATCGGAATCAACCACAACAGTCAGACTCAAAACCAACCTTCCCTCGCAGCATACTTTCAAAAATTCACGTACCTCGCTTCCATCCTCCGCTCAATACACACCATGAGTCAACAGGCTTCCAATGAAAAATATCGCATCAACGGAAATAGTCAGACTCAAAACCCACGCTTCCCTCAATGCATACCCTCAAGATTCGCGCACGTACCTTCGTCCATCCTCTACACTAAACAAAGCAAAGGCGGTCAAAGAATCCCAGTCGGTGATGAGGGCGGAGTGGAGCCTGCGGCGTCGACCGGACAGCTTTCTGCGTCCGCTTAAGTCTTGCTGTGCATACTCGAAATCATCGCCGGCAGTGAGATTGAGTATGGCCCAAGCCATGGTCTCTGATTCCCCGAACAATGAGATCCGGATCGAGAACAACAAATATAAACATATAATCATATATATGAGAATCCATTTGCTTTCCTTACATGATCCGTGGCATATCCGCTGTAAAGCACATTCAGATTCCACGAAGTTCGGAAATAAAAAAGTTTATTATTACTAATGAATTAATTGAAAATTCATCTCCCAGGGCGGTCGTTCGTCCTTCCATGCACACGTTGCCAGCACGCAATGTGATGTAACAGTTGGAAATGATTGAACTCTCGGTTAAATTCCACCGTTGGGATGTCAGCTGGAGTGAGCACAAAACTACTACCCACAAAACTACGAACACGTTACATTCCAAGTCTCGAAAGCACCACAAAAATAAAATTGGTCGCATCTGGACGGCACAGTCTCCCCTGTTCAGCTCGCAATCCTCCCTTTTGCGTCAAAACTCGACATGGAATGCAAGTATGAAGGGTGCTTCTACTACTGCGTAGATGCTTATGCGCTCGCGCTGCATGAGCGAACGTGTCGCTACCGTTTCAACCCCTCTCCCCAACATTTCAACAACGCTCGTGTCCCTGCCGTCACCCATGAGCCTGCTCGAAACGGCGACCATGATTCCCCGCAACCCAGCTCCCCAGACCCAGAATCTGGTCGTGCTTCCTCCAGCGACTCACCCTGTGACGCTCCACTGCCACCAACCTCAACCCCCTCCCGCGCAGACCTCCTCGTGCAATCCCTCGCCGCCAGTCTCACAACCCTCGAGTACAAGGCCGGCGCTGGCCGCGTGAGCGAAGTCATCACCATCCTACAAGACCCCGCATTCTCCCTAGAAAAGTTCAACAGCGCCGTTCGCACCGTAGAAGAATGTCGCCACGTTACTGCTTCCATGGTCGAAACACATTTCCGCACCGAAGGTTACAAGAGCCACATCATTCCAGACAAAACTGGTAAGTACTCGGCACAGCTGTACCTCCGCGACCCAGTCGACATGCTCCGCAGGCAGTTAGCACTGGCTAACGACCAAAATACTCTCTTCCACCCCTCCCCACAGACCGCCCCAGACGGCACCGCAATTTTTCTCATCCCCTACACACACAATTCGCGAAAACGCTGCACCAGGTTACTAGACAGCGCGTGCAGCTCTCGGAAGATCCACAGGTCGTATGGGCAGAGGAAACTGATCCCACACCTTCCTCCTTTGCCGGCCTCCTCCAAGTGTACTCCGACAAGAGCAGCACAAGCCTCAAGAGCTCCGCAATCGTCGCATACCCCATACACGTCACACTGCTCAACTTCTCCGCCCCCCTCCGTCGCCACTGCATCCGTACCGGCCTCACCATCGTCGGGTATCTTCCGTACATTGTTAACCCTTCGTCCAACGCCTTGTTCGGTGATGAAATGCCGACAACCTCTAGTTCTGCTAGTCGCGCTCGCAAAATTGATATTCTTCATAAAGCACTCGAAAAAGTGTTTTCGTCCCTATCCACCGCGTTCTCTTCCGGGTTCCCCTGCACAGACTCCACTGCAACTGCCCGCCAATGCTTTCCCATCCTAGCCAATTATTGCTGCGACTTTCCAGAGGCCAAAGAGCTGTCATGCACTCGCAACAGCACTACCACCACACATCCCTGCCACCGCTGCTACATCCCCGCCACTCAACTTGAATCCAGCGCGCCACACCAGCCCCGCTCCCTCGATGATACACGCTCTGCACGCCAAGAGAGCGCTCAGGAGCATACAACTGCTCCGCTCGAAGCTCTCTCCCTCCTCGAACAACACTCTGTCCTCGAATCGACCGCTCTTTTACCCACCAACAGTCCGCTAGACCCCTACAACATTTTCTCCTTCGAGCCTCTGCACAATCTCCACCTCGGCATCTCAAAGCTCATCAAACAGTGCATTGTCCACCGCCTCAGCTCCCCAGACCTCACCACCACCACTGCCTCCCATTCCGGGACACCTCGCACCTTCAAGAAGGTGAAAAAATCCATCCTCGCCGGCTCAAACAGCATTCTGTCCGCTATCGAACGCGACTACTACATCACCGGTCTTCATGTCGACTTCTCCAAGGGTGAGAAGGGCACCAATTTGAACGGCCTCTTCACGGAGGACGGCATACGCGGCATGCTCGCAGCCAAAGACTATCACCATGTCGACATGGTGTTCCCTTTCATCGCAGCATTCATTGACACATGCTGTGACGAAGTAGATACAGCCCCCCTCACTTCCATCTGCACGCAATACTCTGACCTCGTCGCATGGGTCATGAAACGCGGTCGCATCAAGCACTGGACTGCCGCCGAACTAGAAAGCCTCCAAAACTCCATTTTCTATTTCAAACAATCAATGCTCTCCACCCTCGGCCCATTCCACACCACAGGTCTCAAAACTTTCAAGTTCCATCTTCTTGACCATCTTCCCGGTGACTTGCAGAGATATGGCGCCCTGGAACACATTGATGCAGGCCCCTACGAACACTCGCATCTTCTGTTCAAACAGAGTTATAGGAAAACCTCTCGAAGGCGCTCCACAGCCATGGAAGAGACTATTCGCCACATGGAATTCTCCTTGGCCACTCCAACTGGTCACACCCCATCGAACACATTGGGAAACGCACGCATGATATCGCCCACAGACGGTGCAGTACTCGTTCGCGACGGATTCACCGTTGCACTGCACGACTTTGCCTCCCTGCTGCCCGATGCAACCCTCCTCGTTGCAGATATCGACGGACAGCCCGATCCTGCCACTCTTTTGCCTCTGCACAACTCCTCGTTCCCGTCTGGCACCATAACGCTATTCCAGCAACTCGGTGACACAGCTGCACAAGCGTTCCTCACCCTCGCTAGACTGCGCGCCACGGCAGAAGGCCCTCCAATACATGACATGGACATTTCCGTCACCGCGGTAAAGTCCGCCTACGTCATGGGAGGGTACGTCCCAGATGCCGACGACTTTGACCCGCACAGTGGCATGCTTCGCCCCACAAACGTGTCGAGGCACAAGCAGCAGCGCGTCTTTGCAACTTCATCATTCGGCCCCGCAAAGAGATCGCAGTACTCCTTTGTCGTCATCTCCGGAACTGCCGATGACTACAGAACCATATGGGTAGGGCGCGTCCTGGCACTGGTACGCCTGCAGTCTCCAAACCTGTTTCAACCTGTAGAACTCGCTTTCGTTCAGTATATGACCTGCTTTGCCCCAAAAACCGCTGTGGAAAAATCACTTGGGTGCATTTGTTTAAAGTGGTCCACATGGGACCCGGACAACGGATCCGTTGACAGCAATGACACTGCATCCCACAGTGCAGGTGGTCCTTGGTTTGACCTCATTCCTGCATCTACTATATCTGGCACCGTGCACATCGTACGAAGTAACTTTCCAGTCAAGCCATTTACGAAACAAATGCACTGGTCGGACCACCGTTTCTATCTCAACCGCTTCTACACCAACACTGATTACCAGTTCACAGATGATAATGAAGAAGAATAAATCTAAATCGCAGCACTCTATTGATAATGTACTACATGATAAGCCTTCTAGTCAACGTCACATTTACTGCACTAATTTCAACCATCCTCCATTACGCCAAAACCGTTATCAGCAGTGGCTGCATGGCGCCGCTCCATGCCCCCATACTGTGCGGCATTGATTTCGACATTCAGGTTTGCACTCAGGTGTCCAGCATATGGGTCAACGACGAAAAGTTCTGCGCCAATTAGTCCTTGCGCAATCACACAATCCATTACAGCACCGAGGTTTGACGTAATATGCGATTGAATCCAATCCTCGGACACTAGAACAAGTGATGAGCAGCGGTTTACATCATCAACGACATGAACAATTCCAGACCCCTCTCCGCTTTGCCACACTTCAACAGCCTCTTTCGTCACAGTACGGCTTGCAAACACATGCCGTGACTGTGCACTAGTCCGCTGTTCGCTCTCGACAACGTCCGTTTCTTCCCTTGCTTGCGAGCCTTGGAGACAAGACATGCAGTACACCACCATACCAACTAATTGCTGAAAAGCTACCCCCACATATTGACTGTACCGCCTTGTAAACTCCTTCTGCCGTGCACCTTCTTTCCCCTTCGGTTCATCCAAACACTCCACAGTAGTCACTAGCCAAGCATCCAGGCGCGCCAGCGTTAGTATGCTCGTCTCTATGTCCATTACTTGTTCTGGTCGTATCGAATACCCCCTGAAGATGTCCAGCACATTCACAGCTACTCGGTTGTTAAACCATGCATCACCATTCACTTCCATTTCGAAGCTGTCAGGAACCATGCCTTTGCTGTATCGCAGCTCTGAGAACGGTGCCGTTCGCCACCTCCCCATATCCAAATCACCGTTGCTTTCCCGTTTCAAAAGCTTCTCAGACGCTTCGCGCTTTTGATCCTCTCGCTCGTCCATCTCAGCTCGCGTCGTCAGCATCGTGCATCTGGACATTAATTTCGTGTACCCCAGCGAACCGAACAATCTGTCCCTCGCATTACGCTTCCGTGCACTCATCACGTCGGACAGTTTCTGCGTCACCTTCACTTTCAATTCCTTGCTCCCCGCCACAGCCTCTTGACAGCACACACGCTGCTCCTCATCGGAAAACACATCACACCACGGACTTTGACGCAGTACGTGTCGCACCAAGTCATTCAGCAGATCACTCTCGTCTCTGTACGAAGGTGTATACCACTGCAGATTCTTGATGATGTAGCCCGGAGGGGTAGCAATATATCCTACACCGTTTTCGCTCCAAAGTGTCCCTTCTACCGGCTCTACCTCGATGGTACGTCCAGTCCAACGTCTCTGCGTTTGTTCCGCTATAGGGTCCAGCTCCATAGTCTCGTTCTTGCACCACTTTGTCAGGTTTTCCTCAACCGCCCTAAGAACTCCAAGGTATTTCACAGGAATGGCTTTCTGTATTTTCGACTTACCGCCACCGTGATCACTGATTCTACCTGTTCTCGCAATTGCAGTAAGGCTGGCATTTTCCGCCTGCAGAGTCTTCACCTTAGCCTCCAACGCAACTATCTCCGTGGTGAGCGCCTTGTTTGCTATGTCCTGGCTAAACACTTTTTTTTCCAGCTCCGCGATCTTCTTCTTCTGCGCATTGATGCGACTCGCCATTAAATCGATGGATTCCGGCGGATGCAACCTCTCTGCCCTCACCGTCCCCCCATCTCGCACGCTATCGGGAATATGATGTCCTCCATCGGCAATAGCCTGACGTCGCGGGGGCGTTACGCGCATATTTGGCACCAATGACAGTCTGTTGTGACGAGGCCCGCACTCCGGCTGCTCTCTCCCCTCAGTACCACCTGACCGCCGATGATAGTTGGCATCCTGTGAACGTTGCTCAGAAACAACATCCCTTGCCGCTATCCTCGGGTCCCTGACTGCATTACCTGCTGGGGCTGATGTACTCGGCATAGTTGGCGCAGTGGGGGTCACAGCCTCCAGTGTCTCGCGAACCCCCGGCTGGGACTCCGTCTGCAGCACCTCCGCATCTGCCAACCCGGGAGGAACTACCTTTGCCATAGCACTCTGCCGCAATTCCAACATGTTTTGAGCCACTATCATGTCATCATCATGATGTTCACTGTCCCTGCGAGCACGCTTGCCTCGGTCAAGCCCCATCTCTCTCCGCGCCGTTCCTCCTTCCTCACTTTCTCGCTGCGGATCCCCAGTTCTGTGCCGGTCCGTCTTGCGACTACCGGACCGCGGTTCAATGCTGCCGGTAGAACCAGACCGCTTCTTCGCACGGGATTGTCGGGCACTCGATACAGCAGCTGCTGACCGGTTTTTCTGGAGGCCCGGAGGCTTTGGAGCTTTCTTCGCAATACGCGGCGGCATAATGAAGCCTTCCCGGAAGCGATGGAACGATTGAGTTGCACGAGATACAAAAAAGATTGCTGTATAGTGTCGGTAACCACAACGGTCTGCGATGAACGTTCAGGTCAAGTACCGGAGAATACGCCAACAGCCCAGATTGTATACGGTAGGCAGTCATCAACAGTATTTAATGAGGTACAATTACAGCTGTCGAGCTAGGCCGCGAGCACCCCTATGTCCGGAAGACGTCCTGATTTGAATTAAAATTTGGGCTATTCTCAAAAACATGCACATGTGAACATGTTTTTGAGATGGGGGTGTGCCGTACGGCACAATCGACCCGCTGAAATCGATGTTTTTTGCAATATTTTTTTCTGCCCTGAATTGTAGAATTTCTGGGCTGGACAGCAATGCAACTGAGCTGGACATCCACCGGGCGTCCATTTCAACTTGGTCGTGTATTTTGCATCTGCACGCATAACAGCAATCAACCAGTCAGGTTCACTGCTCGGACGAAGTGCACCTGGAGTGTGAACGATTGGTTTTTGACAGGCGAGTACTGCTGAATAGGTTTCACCCTGGACTAATGGTGGCTGGACATGCTGCATTATATGATATACTTCAACTCTGGAACGTAGCTTTATTTGTAGTCGAAATGAAAACATCTTTCGTGACCCTAATTCCATGCTCTAAACGCTGTCCCATAATGAACGTAGAGCTCCTGCCCCGGACGGATATCGCGGATTGCACGTACTACAATGATCTTCGGATTTTCTAGGTCCTTCGCCTTGAGCTTCTTCCCCGTCGAACCGCTGCTGTAGTTCTCGACAAACTCGACGTTGGCCATCCGCCTGGTGTCTTCCGCAGGAGTGTCCTCACCTCGCAAATACCGCGGGTCGTTGATGAACTGCGCCGAACAGAACGGAGCCGGAACAATCCAAATTGGATGCTCGATGTTTTCGTCGTCCTCCGCTGTTGCATACAGCTTGATGGCATACATCAAGAATGTTTCCTTCGTTATCGCCATGTGACCCTCTCCGTACGCGAACCTCATCGACTCCTTGCTCATATCAGAGTACACAACAGTTCCGTAGTATGCACATACTTCGTCGCCAACATTAAATGTCTGTTCAGCGAAGAGCCCTCTTCCTGCATTTGGATGCTTAATCAGCGATGGTCGAACGCTCAATTTTTTCGCAACACAATCGTGTGCCCGCATCACGCGAGGGTTTTCAGTTTGCAACCAGCGGCGCAGGGAAGGTGGCCAATAATGTACCGGTTTTTCCATGTGCTCGTGTGACGCAATAGACTCTGGGCACAGCTGCCAGAGGTACTGCCGAATATATTTCGGGAACCTCTGGTACAGGTGAAGGCCAGGTGGGGGTTCGATGATCCTGCGTTCCCTCTGTGTACGCATCGTGACAGAGGGGGACGCCAAGAACTTCTCAGCACTCTGTTTCGCTTCTGTCGTGACCCTCATGTCAGTGTTGTTTGAAAGAATTACACGTGACATGACTGCACACAGCTTTGGAAGCGATCGTGCCACACACAATTTGTCCATGTCACTGCCGACGAAAACACGGTGCTCAGGCAAGCTCATAGCTGCTTTTCCCGTTGCGAAAGTGCCAGAGAATGGATCGACAACAATATCACCAGGCTGTGAATGCTGGCTGATCAACTCCATCATGAGAGCGACGCTCTTCTGCTCTGCACGAACTCTGACCGTAGCACCGGTTGTGCTCCTTGTTCGCCACACCATCTCATTCGAATCGATGGCGGGCATATTGATGGTGACGTTGCACCACGCCGGGTACGTGCCGTCCATGTATCCGTGGTTCCTATAGGCCACCATCTGGCCTCCGGTCTTGAACGGAACACCTCGCTTCCAGAAGTGGATAGCGACCTCTGCCATGTTCATGCGTTGGTACCTCTTCCGCCCCGGCATTTGATAGAGGTGCCCAGGTAGTCGGACAAACAACAGAGGTACCTCGTCAACGAAGAAAACTGAATTCCGAACGACGTCCTCCTCCTCCTCCTCCTCCTCCTCCTCATCCGCACTTTCTTCGCCACTGTGCTGCGATGCTTCGGAGTCCGAATTCATGGACGTAACCTCTTCTTCATCCGACCCGTCATCACTGGCAGCAGCATCGGTTGGGCCTTCTGACTGCGGTCCTTTGTACGTTTCCAAGTAATGGAACCATTCGTAGAACTGCAAAACGGAGCAGAACACGATGCCGTGGCCACCGGGGGGCGCAACAGCTCGTCAAACACTTCGATGCTAGCCTGCATATCTTCTGCAGTTAGCCTGTCGTTACGAAGAGTTGGAATCGTTCCCTACGACGAAACATGTAGGGCGGATCAGTCAGAATGAGCTGAACGTTGCCCGTGATGGGCACGTGTTCTCGGCTCTCGTCGGCACTGACCAAATCTTCGAAAGGGACGTCGTACACCCGGCAATACTGACTCATTTCGAAAGAAAGTCCTTTGCGAGAGCCTGCCCTTCACTTTCCTGCTCTTCTGTCGCATGGGGTGACGGTGACGGGGGAGGAGACGGCCCTTGGGCAGTAAGACTGGTCCTCCCAGGTCCAAGTTGAAGCCTGGTTGTGTGTCTTGTCGACGGAAACTAAACCTCTCCCTCCTGTGTGCGACGAGTGGGAGTGTCATCAACCGGCTTGGGGACCTTTTCTGCGTCCGCGGCTTGTGGGCCGGGCGGAGGACAGCCATAACGTCTTCGTCGAGGGTGTCAAAGTACGCTGGCAGCTTGTCCGGATTTTCGCTTGACAAGTTATTTCCAGCGCCCCCCAGCGGTCGGACTCCGGCCAGGTGTACAGGTCCGGGTTGACGATAAGAAACTGCAACCGGTCGAAGAAGAACTTCCTCACAAGGTCCCTAAATGCACTGTGCTGCGCACTGGTTCTTGTCTCTACTTTTCCACCATATCCATCAGGATGAGATAGGGGAGCTTTGTCGTGGTAGAGATCTAGCTTCTGCTCCATCGGTGCGAATAGACCTTCATCGAGCACGTCAAACCAATGCTCACTGCTGTCGAAAATGATGTACGGCGCCATCAACTCTTCGAAGCTGGAAAACTTTGCGGCGAAGGCCACATCGGTCCAAGCATGGTATAAAACTTGAACCACGTAACAAGCTCGATTAGTGCTTTTCCGATGGCTGGGACGCGTGCGGCTTCGTTCCCCTCTCGGCCGCGTCGCCTATTCGGCGACGCGGCAGGTTCTTGTTGTGATTTCGGATGATAGACAACGCTTGGAAATACATCAATACCTCGAACGTTTCCGGTGGAGCAAGAACGAAGGCGCTTGGTTCCCCGCGCTGCGGCGCCTGTAGTGGCGAAGGAAGCATGTTACATCCAATAAGGAAGGTCTGCGGCACGATCCCAGAAAGGATGCAGTGCTCAACCCATTGCCCGATACGCTCATCCTGTCTTGAAAACTCGGCAATCGGTAATGCCAGACGAACAATCTGCTTGGCTCGCTCAACGTTCATCTCTGCCATGACGATTTCGGCAACATCCGCCTCGACTCCAGCATTCTTCGAACGACCGCTGAAGGCCATGCTGAGTCGACCTTGCAGCGCCGCAAATTGTTCTTCCGTGCCCTGCGCAACCCAAGCGCCAAGGTCCGCGTATGTGAACCTCCCGGCTTGTCCGTCAAGTCTGCGAAACTTGAGTGGGCGAATAAATCCAGCAAGAGGCGGAGGAAGTCTTTGCCAGCGAGAGTAGTTTCGCGGGCGGCGCGACCTACGTTTCGACGTGTACCCATGTCACTAGAATCCTCCCCAAGGGCTAGCGGGTTCGCGCAGAATTGGCACGGTTGCGTCGTCAACGATCGGATTGCTGTTGCGCCTGCGCTTATTCGTCATAATGGAATAGTGGAAGGAAATTCGGTACAGGATGGCGACCGCTCGGCGAGACAGTCAAATTTGACGACGTATTCTCGTGACGTTTGCACTCTTTCGTGAGGAACACTGGTTGATATCGAACGGAACAGAGTATACGGGTACACAGCACTGGAAAGGTCTTGAACCCGTAACCGGTGTAGGTAAAAGTTGTGACGGATACGTGGTAGAGAAAAATTTTAAAAAGATTGTGATTCCTGTCTTTGAGTGTTGTACTGCACGGCCGCCATGGCGGCGTGACTGCCATCACATAGGTGTCACAGGTGCATCACGCTTACCAGGTGAGCGACATCCGGACGGCCACTGGACATGGGATGTCCAGCTCAGATGCATTGCTGGCCAGACCAGAAATTCTACAATTCGGGCAGAAAAAATATTGCAAAAAAAACATCGATTTCGCGGTCGATGTGCCGTACGGCACACCCCCATCTCAAAAACATGTTCACATGTGCATGTTTTTGAGAATAGCCCAAATTTTAATTCAAATCATGGTGTCTAATTTGGCCAGAACGGCCCCATGCACCGGCCGCCGCCC
>JALQPE010000487.1:0-27872 GCA_030407315.1 Asparagopsis taxiformis | reverse complement strand
GGTTCACTACAATGATTAGTGCAATACATGTAATCATAGCACGTTTGAACTGTAGCGGATTGCGTGAAGGTATGTAATTTTTCGGAAACGTAGCGAACAGAAGAATTCAAACGGACGAGTGGAATATCTTCAGTGTTTGTAGATAAGGTTTGCGAGGCATCGGCAGCAGTTTCGAGACCCATGTTGGTCGAATCCATTCGCTCCATTTACCCGTAATAGAATTGCTGGACTTATCGCATCAGTTGGCTTTTTATGTGGACGCTCTCTTGCTCGGGATGCAGTGTCTTGGGAGATGGGGCATCGAGACAGGACTTCAAGCCCAGTTAGGAGGTAAAATTTGTACAGAAATTGTATGGAACAGTGAAGCAGCCGAATAAGTGTGCCAGTCAAAGCGGTTTCCACTGTCGCATCGTGAGCAACGTTTGCTCTTCAGCAACAGCGTGTGTAGTATCGGCACAGCTCGATTCGGTCACACGTACCATCACGAATTACGTACTCGGGTCTGTTTCGACTTTCCTACATGGTCGCCTTTCTGTATTCCCCGGTAGAGTGGCAGTCAGCGTTGCTGGTTGAGCGCTTTATTGGCTGACCCTCGGATGCAGGAAGCGTCTTTGACACTATTGCCGGGCCACGTAGCGATGACACTGATTTGTCATCGACACCGCGACTCAATACGCATGAGACCCAGGTTTTGTCCTTTCATATCCATGGTTGCGGTTTGCACCTCTTGCAACGCCTTTCACCTACCTTCACGAGCTATTTTTACTCGATGACAAACAATGGCTTTGCCCATTAGATGCAGGCTATGTTACTGACTTGGGTTATAGTAAGCCTCCTTTTCAACTGTTTTCAACCATATGTGTATTTGACCGTGTGCATTACCCGTTCAGACATGATACTCTCGTACAATTCCATTGCTATGAACAATGAACGGTTGGTATAATAAAAGCTTGGCGAGCACATATCGTACTCTTTCGCCTCGAACGCACAGATGTGCAATTCTGTTATATCCTTGCGCAGTGTAGGAGTAGGTCCACAGTTTTACGCTGTGCAGGGTGTTGTTGTTCCGCGGTGTGAGTGATTTTGATTCCAGGCAGCTCGCAGACACTGACTGCACTGCGGTACGGAAAACACTTTGCTTCTGAACTTGCAATATGATAACCAGGGTGCAACCAGAAATAGATTGTAATATATACTTTGGCAGAGAGGCCTCCAGTATTGTGAACGCATCTCAAAATACTGTAGTTTGTTGATTTTTCAGTTTCAATGTATCTAAAACGGACGACAGATATGGCCACAATCGTGTTGACTACGTTACCCTCAGATCCACATTCTGCGGTCCCTGTTGCTACACCACATAGCAATGAATACAAACGCCACCGTTTGTGCTGACGGTAGCTGTACTTCACTAAATTAGAATAGTTCTATAGTTAAGCGCAGCTCTGAATTCTCGTATAAAGCGTTGGATGGTGGCGGCAAAATATTTCAGAAAACCGCCTATGCGTTGCACACCGGGAATACACACCACTGGTGTGACACCAGCAATATACGGTGGGAAAACGAAAATTGAGCTGCCTGCCCAGTTTTATGCCTTCTGCAGGCAAGGTGGCAGAAGATATGTTGTCACAGACCTCCGCCCACAAGTGGGGGCCCCTATCACCAGATCGGGAGGCAACTGCCCGGAGTCTAACCCGGTATCGTTAGGATTATCGTTGGAAGGCCGTGATCACGCCAGGCCCACAGCCCTGAGGAAGCAATCACACCTCGTACCCCATATGCTGGCTGTTGCCGTTGAAGGTGTGGTGGCAGCAAGAATGTGTTGTCATAGGGTGTGAAAAAGTGGTTATAAACAAGGTTCGAAGAATTGCTCGCCCCCGCGCCAGTACGACATAGTTCGTCATATAGCCGCGGTCTGCTTAAAGCTGTATTTCATACCATAGAACCTCTAGAACTCCACCAGTCACCAGTTTCTTCAAGAACGCGAGCATCCTGGCACAGCAGTTCAATCAATGCAAGCATTTCACAATATGTGTCTGATCCTCTCCATGTCTGCACGCACACGTAGCAGGTATCGCTGGTAATTTCAGGAAAGACATGTGCTGCAGTACTGCAACTTGGTTCATAGCCCTGGGATTGCCAATCAGGCCACCCTCATGGAGCTCACGAAGCACACGTGTACGGTCCTTCCTCCCATTTACACTGTAAGTGAATTAACTATTCAGAATAGTACTAATCGACTAGTGGCCTCATATGAGGCCACATGATACTCCCGAAGATTGAGATTAAACAACGGCCCTCCAGGCGCTGTCGCGAGCTTCGCGTGTACGACACGCCATTGTTTCTGAAGTAGTGGAAGAGGACATTTCGATTTTTTCGAATTGAAAAAAATTTATTTTCAAACGTGGATACATACAAGTACGTATCAGCTAGATAGGTTCTTCTAGTGTCTATCGGACAAGTGGCCTCATATGAAGTCAAATGACCTCATATGAGGCCACTTTTTACCACTGTAGTTTAAATTGAAAAAATAAACGAATAGCTCCAATTTTACCACTAGAAGACTCGCCGGCGAGATTAATGATATGGCAGGGCAGAGTGAATGCTGAAATCTTAATCCTTCCATCAGCAAACTACGTCAACTCAATCTCGATCCTGAAATCACAAAAAATGGTGAAACCAGTTGATTGTCGCCAAGTTGTCGGAAACAGGGTTCTCGCCCCTGCCAGACAACTGACATCTATCTCCAAATGTCGCAGGATGTATGGCGCCGGATGGAAGACAAAGATGATATCCGGAACTGTCATTCGAGTCATTAAGAAGAGAGGCAACAAGCGAATGATGACATCTATCGAGGCTGAGTGGGAGCTGGCCGATGGTAACAAGGTGACATCCCTGCGTCTCTGCAGTGTGAAGGCACCTGCAGGTGATGAAGAAGACCGTGTGACCGAAGGAGGAGATCAAGCTCAAGACACCGGGAGTGACGGGAATGAGGCCGAAAAATCAGATGCAGTCACGCCGCAAGAGCGTGACTTGAGTACGAGTGTTAATACTCAGCCATGTGACACTGGGTCAACCGATGAGCCGGTTGTCATATGCAATGACGTGGAATGGATTGTATCTGATGTATCTATGCAAATGAATGGTTGGCGCCCCAATCGGTCGTGGAGGGTGATTGGGCCATTGGATGAGATAATATCTGAGGGGCACGGTCCATCAGATATGACACCATATGACTATTTCCAGTGGATGTTTCCGATGGGATTTTTAAGTACTATCGTGTCATACTCCAATTCCGAGCTGGAAAAGCGGAATCTCAAATCGACCTCGCTGGGAGAGATTTTGAAGTATTTTGGAGTCATTGTACTCATGTCACGATTTGAGTTCAGTGGTAGGCGCTCTCTCTGGAGTAGTCAATCCGGGACTAAATACATCCCCACACCAATGCTCGGGCACATCATGTCACGCAAACGGTTTGAAGAGCTGAGGCAATACGTGACATACTCCAAGGTTCGTGACGAAACTGACCGGTGGGGTGTCATATCTGAGTTTATCACCGCCATCAATGACCACAGAAGCTCTCAGGTATTCCTTCAGATTCTATATGTGTGGATGAGAGTATGTCAAGGTGGTATGGTCTGGGAGGTGACTGGATCGACATCGGACTCCCACATTACGTCGCGATGGACCGTAATCCTGAGAATGGATGTGAGCTGAAAACTGCATCATGTGGCAATAGTGGCATCATTCTCAGGATGGATGTTGTGATGTCAGCTGAGGAGACACGTGGAAAAGCATTCGAGTCCGAAACGACGCATGGTGCTGCCGTCACATTAAGGCTCGTCGAACCATGGTTTTATACTCATCGCCTCGTGTGTGCCGATTCATACTTTTCCTCTGTTGAAACGGCAGAAATACTCTTCAAGCATGGGCTACGTTTCACTGGTGTAGTCAAGAATGCTACAAAGGGATACCCGCTCCAGCATTTGTCCCACTTGGAAGTCACTGGAAAGGGTGAACACGTGTCTATGGTTGCTAAAGATAGAGATGGTCCGGATCTGATGGCAGTGATGTGGATCGACCGTGACAGAAGGTACTTTATTAGTACAGCCGGTACTACTCAGCCTGGGACGCCAATATTCCGAGAGCGTTATCGAAGCAGGAATGGAAGGACATGGAAGGAGGAAATTGACATTCAGATCCCGCAAGTATGTGAAACATATTATGCGACGTGTTCGCAGGTAGACCGTCACAACCGATGTCGCCAAGATGACCTTATGCTGGAGAAGAAATTTGAGGTCAAAGAATGGTCGGCACGTGTCAACACGTCACTTTTGGCCATATGCGTCGTGGATGCCTGGAAGCTGTACTGTGGAGCCATGCATAACAGGGGCAGGATGACACCTCATCAGTTCTATACCCAATTGGCTGAAGGACTGATTGACAACTCCATGGATGCAATTGGATTACGTCAGCGACAATCAGATGCACCTGATGTGGAAGAGATGGAGAGCGGTAGTGGCATTGGAACTCATTTGACGCCGACTACTCGCACTCGCAGGACTTCCAATGGTAGGGATAGCAATGCTATCTATCAAGGTCGTTGCGATATTTGCAAGGGAACGAAGAAGTCGAAGTTCGTATGCTCCACTTGCAAACGACTATACCGAAAGGATGTCTTTATCTGTCACCATCAGACAGGTCGTGATTGCTTTAAAAAGTATGTCGAGATGTGTCACGATCTTTCCTACGAAGGTCCTTTTTACTAAGTATGCTCTCTCTATGGGTGCTTTAAACGCCCTTTAGTCACGCATTGATATCCAAAATAGAAAAATGAGATACTCCTTTAGCCCCCTCCGATTCTGACTGGCGTTCTCGACTTGCTCAGTAAACTTCTGCTTATGGCGGAATTCCCCTTTATGAAATGTCACCTTATACTGTCTCATGTTCAAGTGGGCGCGTAAGCATCCTAAAGCAGAAGTTGCAACTAAGAATCGGCGAGTTCTCCGAAGAGAATTTTCGAGCTGCCCAAGCAACTCAGCGAGGAGTCGAACCTCCGCCCTCTGGCTTTCCCGAGAGGTGCCAACCACTCAGCCATATGAGGACATGTGTCCGAAAGGCAAGCAATGCTTTATACAATGCAATGCTTGCGTTAGAAGTTTTATAAAAGCGATATAAAGAGGGAATGCTAAATTCTAATAATTTCTAGTAGATTTTTTTTCTGCCTCATATGAGGCCAGGGTTGACCTCATATGAGGAAATTTTAATGTCCGATAGACACTAGAGGGGGAGGGAGCAACATCATAGAGCAATATCTAGTTGGAAGTGTCCAGCAACAGTAACAGTTTCAGGTAGGTAGGGATTGGGTACAGTAGTACGCACGTTGTAAATCCTCCGAGCCCAAGGAGGGGAAACTTCCGGCTTATGGAAGAGGAGATCAAGTTCAGGCTTACTCAATTTGGATAGAGCTGCATACAGCTGCCTTCTAGAGAGGTTGCATATGACTAGAACAAAAAATATTCTTCATTGTCTGCCTTCGCGTGTCATGAACTTTTGCAGAAATCAAGGGAAGTATCTGGAACTGCGTTCGAAGAAAATTGATACTATTGAAGTTGCACGAAAAGTAGATCATGCGGGACTCGTCCCGTAGCGCTCGGCGAAAGGGAGTGAAAAGATGCCTCTCAAGAGGTCGGAAAGGGCGCCAGAGAAGAGTCGCATAAGCGATAAACTCGCGAGGGTGAGTCGGTGTTGGACCTTAGCCCTGCAGGATAGATTGTACCTCCAAGGAGGATGAGTAGATAGGGGTAAGGCTTCGAACTCACGAGTGAGAGCGACGATTCCACGTGGTGGATTTCTCGTGCGATCCTGGTAGCCCGAGGGCTGTGTCAGGTGGATCGATTCCTCGGAGTCAGGACTCCTGTCTCCCAACCCGGTAGCGGGAGGTAGAGCGGGGTCCGGAACGGCTAGATATAATCTGCGGGAGGGATCTATCGGCCATGGCAGTCCTCAACCAACTTAAGGGTTAAATGGGAACTTAGCGCGATAGATCTCTGCGGGGAATTGTGGTCGCCTCCACGCCAGGTTACCAAAACAGTGGATTCCTCAACTGTGGTACCACCAGCGCCAATCGGGAGAGACTGTTTGAGAAGCCCACGGGCGTTGGATCGGTTGACCGGTTGGGGGTGCCAAAACGACAGAGCTCCCCGCCGGTAGCCTTGTCCCGGTGGGCGGAAGGACACTCCCGGTCGCCTGGCGGCGTTAAAAGAAGCGGGAAGGTGGTCAACTACCGCGGAGATGAAATGCACTAGGGAAATACATGTGCACTCTTGCAGGAGTCTCGCGTGTTGGTGCCGAAGAAGGACGGATCCTTACGTTTCTGTGTCGATTACAGACGTTTGAACGCGAAAACGATCGCTGATTGGTATCCACTTCTGCGTATGGAAGATTGTCTAGATTCGCTTGGCGACGCGGCCATCTTTACGACACTCGATTGTAACGCCGGTTACTGGCAAGTGCCCGTCTCCGCCGAGGACCGTGATAAGACAACGTTTACGTCTTTCATGGGAACGTATCGCTACGTGCGAATGCCATTCAGGCTACGAAATGCACCCGCTACGTTTCAGCGGACGTTGGACATAATCCTCTCCGGAGTACGTTGGCAATCGTGCCTGGTCTACTTAGACGACGTAACCGTCTTTTCGAAAGACCTCGAGTCTCACCTGTGTCACATCGACCAGGTACTTTCCCTGCTATGCGCAGCAGGAGTCACGTTAAAGCTCGCGAAGTGCTCGTTCTTTCAACCACGAGTTGACTACCTGGGGCAAGTGATTACCCCAGGGAAGCTGCACGTCGCAGCTCGGAACAAGGAAGCCTTTCGTACTGCTACGTTCCCACGGCATAAGACGCAATGTCGATCGTCTTTGGGCGCGGCCAACGTTTACCGCCGCTTCGTAAAGGCGTATGCCGAAAGTGCTCGGCCACTCAACACGATGTTGAAGAAGGACGCTTCCCCCGATTGGACGAATCCAACGGACACGCAGACGAACGCGTTCGAAACGTTGAAGACAATACTGGTGTCGCCACCAGTATTGCACCTCCCGAAGGCGGGACGTCCGTTCATGATCGATACCGACGCGTCGGCGTATCAGCTGGGAGCTACGTTGCTCCAGCAGCAGAACGAAGATAAGCCCAACGAATGGGTGCCGATTGGGTACTGGTCGAAGACCCTTAACGAAACCGAACGCGGTTATTCGGCGACCGAGCGCGAGTGCTACTCCGTCGTTTGGGCGATAACGTCGCTCCGACCCTACGTAGAGGGTCAACGATTTACTGTACGTACGGACCACGAAGCCTTGCGTTGGCTGATGACGTTGACGGACGCGTCCGGACGACTACTACGATGGAGGCTACGCGTTGCCGAATTCGATTTCGAGGTTACGTACAGGCCTGGGCGCGTGCACCAGGTACCTGACGCTTTATCACGTGTGACATCTACGTATGACGACGGTCGACCCGTCGACGATGACGTACGATCGTATGGGGACGCGGTCCTCGTGACGACTCGCAGTCGGCGACAGCCCACACGAAATGGGCAGGGACGAACGACGTCCGTACTTAAAAAAGGCAACGAATGCCAGGGGTCACGACGAACCGTCGAACGGGACTCGTGACGAACGGACACCAGCCGCGACGGCTCACAGCATGAGCAAAATGGCTATTTTTCCAGTCCAGAATTTAGTTCGTACAGTGGTGAAAAACCAGGCCACGTCGCTGGTTAAAACGATCCTCAACCTCTGGATAAGCCCCATCGAATATTTTAGTAAATTTGCTGGTGAAATTCCAGTCCTTGTACAGTACGAGTGGCCTGGTTGAAAACCAGTGGTTTGGATGGTTTGGCCAGGGGGTACTGGTTTGCACCAGGCCACGGCGGTTCTTCGGACAGTGGTTATGATCCAGCATACTGTGCTGGTTAATTTCAGGAGGTGACCTGGATTTAGACCAGCCAATGAAGTGGAGTATACCAGTGTTGGTGATGGAATATGACCAGAGGGTAGGCTAGTTGTAGGCACAGTGAGTGCTGGTTGGAAACCAGCACATCGACTGGTTGAAACCAACCTACCCGCTGGTTTTCAACCAGACCCGACATTGGTTTGAAGCAGTCGAAAGAATGGAATAATTCCATAGTCTGAAGTAGATTCTACCAGTGTACATATAGGTTCTATCCATCATATTGTATGGATTTTTCTTGCAGTTCAATGGTTGCGAACCAGTAGTATGGGTAGATTGTAGTACTCATTTGACTGGTTTAATACCATCAAGGAGGGTGGTTGAACGGACGGGAATTTATCAGCGGACGAATCGTAATGGATAGGGTGGGATGCTGATTCTCGGCGCATGGGAGACACCGGCGTCTCCCAGAACGGCCGTTTTTCTCGTAGAAATTCTAGGATAGGAAAGGTAGGATGGATGGATGGCAATGGTAAATGAGGAAGCTCGGTCCTGTAGACCAGAATTGCTTCTCGTTCCTGGTGGGGAGAAAGCAAGTTTATTTTGAGTGAGTTGTGAATGAAACTACTATATCTCTAATGTGCTACCTTTCCACTCTACAGAACTTCTATCTGTGTACTACGAACTGTGAAAAACTAAAGCCAAATTTACTATTTTGGAGTAGAGTAGAGACGAAATGAAGTATGGATATGGAGGTGATCAATAGAGGAAAAAGTTAGGAATTGAAATGAACCCATAGCAGTTGAAGAGAAGTTGAAAATACGTACCAGAAGCGAAATGAAAAGGAAGACTGAGAAGGAAGAAACTGGAATAGTGGAGATAGAAATTTTGTTAGTAGTTGTTGCATCGTCTAGGTCAGAGTAGAGATGTAGAGAAAGAACTTACCTGGGAAGGGAAAGGAAAGGGAATTGAGAAAGCGGCAGGATATCCCCTAACCATGCTCTCCTTAGAATTGCGCAATTTTAGGGAGAGCATGATTAGCAACACTGTTTGATGGCGTGAGAGAGTGACGGGAAGAGTGGAAAAGAGTGACGGCAAGGGTTTAAATGTCGAAAGAAGGCGGCCGTTGCGGTCAGAAAAGACGCTTGGCATGACGCTTGGCAAAACAGAAGCGCGCACTTTTTGCTATTTCAAAAAATGGCGGACAATTGTGCCGCACAGCGGAAGAAGACCTCCAAGATGGTCACAAATCTTACAGCGCACCATGCGCCGTGAGTATACTCACTGTATACAGCGAAAGAACAAAGATGTTCAGAGAATGAGAATAAATCAGAAGGATGAAGTCGAAAGGACGCGGTATGGAATATGTGTAAAGAAGGAAGTACAAGTAGTTAGAAAGCATAAAAAGATATTAGAGTGTAAGTACGTATAGATGAAATGAGTTATTATCAGGGAGCAGAGCAGAAGAGGCGTTCAAGTAAAGATTTGATGTTGTGTGAGGTGGGGAAGTAGAGAAAGAAAATAGATTGTTTATAAACATACAATATATTGTATAGAGTAATAGTCGAAAGCTAGCCAGCCCTGGGAGGGTATCCATTTCCTCTGGTGATGATAGAAAAAGAACCACCATAGAGGAAAGATGGACCACCATGTGTCCTAGAACAAGTAGAAGAGTTGACGGAGCATAGTTCAAGAGTACAGTTGTGCACAGTCCATGGATGAGACCGGGCTTTCGAACACCAGCGGTGAGAGGCAGAAACCAGCTTCCCATGAGCTTCAGTACCTTTCATGCTTCAAATTCATACTTTGAGACTGGATAGACTGTAGCGCTATAGCGCACATGGATGTAGAGGATGTGAAACGATATCGGAAGCAGTAGTCTGATTGGTTCTCTGTTCTGGAAGAAATACTAGTATTTCTTCCTGGAAGCTTCGGATAGTACTATCCAGAGTGTAGGACGAGATGACATGGAAATAATATGAGTCGAAGACGGATAGGTCTTATAGCACGCCTGAAGGACAGAACCCTTTATGACTTCCTCAGGTTTAAAGAAATCACGGGAAGCAGAAGTAGTGGATGTACGGGACGTGTGGTGAGAACACGTCCACCGGACGCCTGTGCACAGGCGTCCGGTCACACTCACACAATCTCGGGTATCTCGCCATGGCGAGATACCCGAGATTGTGTTTGCTTGCACATTCGTAAACAGCTGTAGAACTGGAGAGCTTCACCGTCACCCACGAGTAGCTACTAGTGGTTGTATGGGGAGGAGAAGCACGGGTGGAAGGATGTACGAAGACATTTGAGAAGTGGGTCAACGATAGTGCACCACAGTGCAATATCGTTGACCCACTTCACTAGAAAACCAAGATAGCATATTGGTTTCATGTTTACTTGAGAGATCCCTCATCGTGTCGACACGCTTGTCCAGGAAGACGAAGAGAGGGGCTATACCCCGTTTTGAGCCTCCTGAGGCCGGTTTTTCATACTCGACTAAGTCAAGCAAAACTCAATCCGGGACACCAACTAGTCCGGATTGAGTCTTGCTCGACCAATTCCGGTAAGAAAATTTATTTCACTCCCCTGTAAATTGCACTCTAGTAAACGAGTATGATGATACTTCCAATGTAATTGGAATAATTACAATTACATTTTCGAGAGCACGCTACAATCTCAAAATAAACTCGCTGGCAAAATAGTTACTTTACGTAATTAGTAGTTGAAATTGACACTCAATTGCAATTACTTCAATTACAATGAAATTACTACCATATTCAGGAACTAGAGCGAATTCCATAGGGGGTAAAAAATTTGTCATACCGGAATTGGTCGAGCAAAACTTAATCTGGAAATCAAGAAACGCCGGATTGAGTATTGCCAAACTGGTCTTTGGTCTGTAACGTCCATCCATAGTCACCCACAACATGTCTACTAGTCCTCCAGCTTCACACGCTTTGGAAACGACGCCTATGCTCTTTGCCCCTCTCCACACCATACAATTCCTGTAGGACCAGCCGGGATGGCGATCGCTAAGGGAGTTCTAGAATTGCAGCCGTGTCAGGGCGTGGTGAACCGTAACGCGCTGGTTGAACTTGCGTTCGCGCGTCGCTCGGTCGCGCTGGCGAACGGGTGGTACAACGGCGGAACGCGTAGGGAACGATCGCAACACGGGATTCGCGGGCCGGCGCAAGCCGTGATCTCAGGGTGAGATCACCGAGTAAACTCGAGCACAACGCGGTCCACACAGGGGTCGTAAATCCCTGGCCTAGTGGCGTGCGACGCAACGCGCGCTATCGCGGTGCGACGCGGTTCGACGATCGGTTTATGCGCAGCGCGCACGCGAACGTCGGCGATCGTGAGCAACCCGCACGCAACGTTTCAACGCAATCGGTCCTCGCGATTCGCTAAACGCTTAACTCGTAGCTGCGAAGATGCTGGCTGTTTATTGGTAAGGTGCGAAGCTGAACGACCATTAATAGCTAGCTACTAAAGGACAGGCTGTCCTACCGTGGCCGGCCGGCGGCCGCTCGCTCGCACGCAAAAAAGGGGAAATATTTGGGAAAAAGACTTTCGTCATAAAAAACCCAAAAAGGGGAAATAAAGGGAAATTCGCAAAAGGCGCTACACGTGGCGCCAAGCTCGCGGGTTCGTTCGCGCGCACGCGTTCGCTCAGGCGCGCCGTGACACGTAATCGAATCGCTACGCGTACGCTCGCTTACTAACTAACTAATTCGCGGATGCATGCGGACTCAGTCGGACGCAGTCGTTACGAGCGCGCGCGCGTCGACCGAATAAATTGTACCACAATTCCCTCATGCCTCCTCCCAACGAAAACAACGACCTGCTCTGCGAAATAGAAGAGATGTACTCTGCTCTTCTTCAACGGTTTCTCGCTCCTATCCATGATGAATTGGCCGCTTTGCGCTATCTCGCTTCCATTCTAGAGGGTACCAACACGCGTGGCGTTTCATGCCGGGACCGTAGTCCCGACATGCACATTGCTTGTCAGGTCGTGAATTGCATTTTCACCAACAAAGCCACCGTCTCTCGCTTTGTAGCTCACTGCACTATAAAAGAACTGGTGAGGACTGGCACTCCGTTCGAAACCTCTTCTGCAAACCCTTCTCAACCTTCCAATTCATGTCCAGCTCTGCTCCTCGCCGCGTTGTCCTTCTCCCAATTCTCTTCCGCTCCTTCAGACACCACACAGTCCAAGCGGTCCCTCATCACCAGCCCTGTCGGGAAGAAGCACGTCTACCTTCAGCGGTCCATCGTCGGCTCTGCTTTCTTGTCGATGGCCAATGACCATATCGTTAGGTGGAAGGATTCTACCATGCGCAAGGCAGGACTAGCAGACCCTGGAGAAGAAGATGACCTTAAAATGTCGACAGAACTCCGCAGCTATCCACTTCGCAACGCGACTGTTGTGCCTCTGAACAAGCCCGCCTGAGTGCGCCTCCCATCTCAAGCTTTTCGCGAAGCATTTGCTCTCGCGATGCCTACCGACGAAGACAACCTCTTCGTGCCCCCTTCAAAGCGGAAAAGACTATCTACCGACTCCGACATGGAATCCATTCAAGCTCCCTCACTCTCGTCCCCCACTTTCAGAAATTCCGGTCTCGCTCCCGCCGACACTGCACCAGTTCTAATCGCTACTTCCGCGCTGCGTGCACTCACAAAGTTCTTTAACAACTCCAGAAAGACTGTGAAGCTGGAGCTCCTCAAATCGTCCTTCTTTCTTCTCCACCAAGACTTCGGCGCCGCTCTCCTCGAAAATCCTGCGAGCAGAAATCATGGCTCGTTCATGACTGGAAGCAATGAGCTCCCCATTCGTCCCCCCGATTCCATTCCGACCACAACGAGAGCGTACAGAAACAGTGCCGAAGCACACAAAGTTTATGAAGAAAACGACAAAATCTTCAACGCTTTCACACTCGGCTGTGAGGAGCTCATGGTTCAGCTCACCTATACTGTTTCCGTCACAGACACAGATGCTGTCTCCTCATCCCCCAGTGCCTCAAAGCAGAGAAAAGCGGTGATAAAATTCTCCTTCCTCACTACCGCCATGATTCTTCTCAACAGTCTCACTCAGTGCAATCAACTTCACATTCTCTGTTACAGCACGCAAAGTATTCTCGCCGCTTACAAAATTGCTCTATGTTTGAAGTCCCTCTTCTGCGCAATGCTCAATGCAAAAGATTATGCAGAAGATGGCTTCCCATGTGCTGGACATCACGGCTGCCTCGACATTCGCGACTACATCCCGGGTGGCGAGCTACTCTCCAGTTTGATTCGGAAGAAGAGGAACGTATCTGCCCATGAATATGAGACCATCAAATTTGATGAATCTGACCTTCACTCTACGGCGTCTGAGGACCCCAATCCTTCCTGCAACGCCACAGAAGATTTGCAACCTCTCTACGAAGATGAACAGCTTGTAATATCCCTCGTAAAGTGAGTCTTGCCCCATACCTAGAGCTAGCTACTTCAAACCCTGCCGTAAAATTTTGTGATTTTTGTCACCTTCATACTTAGTAAGTGCCCATTTTACTGCTAACACTGATTTTTGTATGAACAGAATATATTTTCGAGTTAAGAATAAATTTGTTTCGAAAATGATTGAATAAATTTCCATATTCTGATATTGATTGACCTTTTCATAAATGTTCCGAAATCGATTGATCTCATGGTTATTTCATTTCCGTGGTACAGAAATATTACAAAGAACAGTTCAGTATTTCCCCAATGCTACTAAACCTGCTCTAATTTCCTTCTCTACTCCTGCTCTGAGTTTCTTGTTCGTCAAAGAATCAAACTCAGCTATTACTGTATCCACAGAAATATTCCCTTGCCAAGGGTCTATATTTTTTCCTCTTCCAACTGTCGCCGGACGATACTTACCACTCCATGCATCCCCTTTGTCATACACTTCATACCATCTTATGAACAGATTTCTTTTCACGCCACTTCCATCCTGGATACATTCGATAATCTGTCCTAGCCAGAAAGGCATTTCCTTCGTACATCCGTATCCATTAACAGCAACAAATCGATTCCTAGAATAAGGTAGGTCTGTTTGAGCCATCATTTCCTGTAAATTTTCTTTATCCTCGTCAAACCCATGGTTGGAAAAACTCTGATTACTGTAAATTCCATTCAGCTCTACGCACTCTTCCAAGTTCCAATGTAGTGGTTCGTCTCTGTCTCTGTACACTTGAGCAACCAGTGCATGAAGTGATCTCATTTTAGCGACACTGTTCACCCTTACCTCCTCTGATCTGAGCCTTAGAAGAATTTTTTCCTTATCTGGTGGACAGACAACAGAGTTACAGGGTGCCGCGTGCAGGTTTGGTGGAGATCGAGTAAATCCTTTGAGACCATTGGTCAATGCTGGAAGGCTTCTCCACTGGTCATCACAAGAAATTTTGACATCACAAGCAGTTTTGAAGAAGGCAGAACCCCGTTCTGTTTCGGGATCTCTGAAGAATCTGAAGTAGCGGTACTTTGAAAAAGGTTTCACCTTCCCAATACAGTTTTCCATCTTACATAAACCCGAGAAATTGATAATGTGTAGCATGCGGGAGACAGATGGTTCAGGCGTGAAAGACTTTCGCAGTTCATCGTGGAGATCCTCCATAGTTGCTGCGTTATTGAATTTCAGTCTCCTTGATGTACAACTGAAGGCTTGGTCGATATCAGAGTGAGTGTGTCCTATAGGAAGGAAAGACACAAATATCTCTTCGTACACACCCCATGCCACTAAGCATTCCAAGTAGCAGAACAAGAATGAATTTTTGTTCTCCCGTGTGCAATTGTCAACTTGCAAAAAAAGTTTTCCCTGTAGTTTAGATCCTAATGCTTTGCTTGAAAGCGTTCTGTGAAGCGCTTCCACGATATGGTTAGCAACAGTTTCAAATTCTGCGGTCATGGTGTACAACGAGAGATGTTTTCGAGCACCATGCTCTAGTACACCTATCAGCCTGACCTTCAAACTATGCCCAACTGTCGCTTTTGTATTGACAGTGAAATGGGGAAGCCCATATCCAGACTGGTCTGCACCATCCACGATAAGTGATGTATACTGCGAAGGGTACAACGCAGCTAGCTCACACCTCTTCTGATACTCTCTACGTTCCCGAGAAACCATCTCTATATGCAAACGTCTCCGTTCAAGAAGAGGAGCTGTACTCTTCTTGTCTGTTCCATACTTGGCTAGAGCGTCCCGAATATACTCACAATCAGTACATTTTGTGAATCGCTGAATTCTTCTTACTTTGATATCACCGCAATACTTCTTCCAAGTTGTGTAGAAGTATGCCAAAGAAGGTATATTATGATATCCATGCAGAACAGTGTACTATTCTCGGAAAACTTCATAGACAGATTTCTTTTGAAAGAGTGGAAGGTGTCTTTCGTTGGTGTCAGGCATTCGCTCCGCTGTAGAATCCGCAAATCTGTCCAGGAAACATATAACAGAGTCCCTCTGTGGACTCTCTGGGTCTTTTTTAGCTGATGAAAAACAGACTGATCTTCCATTTGCCCATGAAATCTTCACTGATCGTTGCATGTGTCTAGAAAACATGAAGGAAGACTCCAGGAATTTTTAGCAGACTTTCCTTCCGCGAAAAAGGTAAACTTTAGAGCTGGGATCGAATAATTTCTCCATGTATCTTCGCCGATCAATCCTTCCCCATAAAAGTACTCGGCTGACTTCAGACCTCAGAAACGTTGGGTCTGTACTTCGAAAGCATCTCCTTTTCTTACAACAGAACTTTTTTCTGATGTCTAGATTAGATAAAGACGTGACATGCTTCCTCTTCTCGATCATCCTTTTGCTCACACGATTTCCATTACTCCTCTTGTCGCTATCATGGTTTTTTCGTGGACTTGTATCCAACTGATAGATGGATGGTTTTCCAATTGGACAAGATGACGCACAAGAATCAGAATATCTTTCTGTTGCAGTACTTGGAGATAAGCAGTCAGATACAGAAGCTTGTTTTACTTCCAGCGGTGATTGAAATGGAATATTTCCGTAACCGTCAATACGCTCCAAAAGAATTCCAGATTCCGAACGATTCAATGAACCTCTGACATATTCTTGGTGGTTTCTGTTGAAACGAATTGGAATTATATCATTGCTCAATGGAATTCCTTGTTTTGCAGATGATTTTGATCGGTTTGGATGATGCGGAAATGAGTTCTCGCTGGTGCATTGTTCAGCTTCGGCTTCGATCCCCAGCGTTGCAAGAATACCGACAGCACTTTTGTGAATCAGTTTGCGGTTGGTGTCGGAGAGGCAAAATGTGTCCTCCATGAGTTTGCAGTGGTTTTCACTTCGAACGCTCACTTTCATTGAGAGGTGAACAGAAGGCGGGGAAAATTTGTAAGTACTGATAGAGCATATAATTCAAATTTACAAAAACAGAGAACAAATTTCGCGCCAAATATTGTACAACGGTAATGATCGATGTGAAAAGATTTATTCCATTCTTCTCTAGATGTTTGGAATCGCTCTTCAGTAGTGCAATGTACAAAAATAGTACTGATTCGCAAACATCTTTATCTCAATTGGAACATCTCATGCTGTGTAGGTCCCAAGAGAATATTCCCGCTAAGCCCTTCAGGTTTCCCGGAGGCTTCTCGATGCCTCCATAACCATATGGGTATTTTTTATCGCCAGCATCCTCCTTAAATTTGAAGGAATAGCATGCAACTCGCTTCTGTCCATCTTTCTCGTACTCAGAGAGAGGAACATTATGAATAGAAGTATGTAAATCACTGTCACTATCTGGAGCTGACAGAAGCTTTGCATGACCAATAGTGATTCCATCAAGAAGTAATTCAACTCTGTACCCTACTTTCAGCATATTGTTTCCACTTTGAACAATAGTACTCCTCTTTTCGATCATCTTCGTGATTTCTCCACTGCTTTCACCTTTTGAATTCTCTCGCGTCTTTCTCTTCTTCATTGCGTGGTGTGAGGATGGACTTTTTCGGTACAGTATCTCTGCCACTGCACGTAGCCTCTCATGGGCAAGACGAAATGTAGATGCGCTTGACTCGATTACTACACATGAACGTGCAGTTCGCAACGAAGCTATTCCAGTAGTGAAAGTACCTCCGTAAATATCCAAAACAGAACCCCGTTCTGGACAAAATGTATTGATTAGTTCAGCAAGCAGACCCACATTTTTCTCCTCTGTTAGGAAGGGAGATTTCGTGCCAGGCAAAAGGAGCTTTTCTTTTGAAACGGGTATACCTGACATAGCAGCAAACCGTCTGCTTGTCTTTGAAGGAACGAAGTTGTCAGGGCTCCTCAAATCTGGCTTGAATGCACTTTTCGAAATTCCTGGTGCCCTTGCAATGACAGAAAATTCACAAGCGTTCTGAGGAAACTGATCACCTCTGTGAGCTTGCATCGTACTGGTATCCTTCATAATTACGAATGGGTATTCTGGTCCAGCAAATCCGATGCGGTGAAGTTCGTTGTAGAAAAGTTCGAAGTTTCGAAATGAAACAAATGCAAGAAACCACCCTCCCGGCTTCAAGACGCGCCTGGCAAACTGACATATCTCTTTCACTTCCTTGTCATCTATGAAGCTATCGTAAGAAGTGTTTCGCAAAGAACGAGATTTAGGCGTCCCATACGGTGGATCTGTCAGTATAAGATCGAAGAGAGCATCACCATCTGTCCAAACGGTCTTATCAAAATCTTGCCATTTCATCTGGTGGCATGAAACACCCATTTCGTCAAGATAGTTAATTTTCTCATCCAGCACTTCTGTAGTACAAGAAACTCGTTTTGGACGCGTATTCAGTCGGACAGAATTGGCACTCGGAGCGTTTGATGGAGCGGAATTATTCCTGTTAACCTGCTTCGGTTGTACGGAATTTGGTTCCGAATTAGGTTTGGTCAAGACTTCTGATTCAGGTATATCGCCTAGATCCTGTGGTAATGTTCTTGGTGCCTTTCCTTCTATAGTGATGCTCGGCACTGGATGTGGAACTTGATCTTCAGGAACTTCACCCCCTTTAGTGATATCTTCAGTTGCGATTGGAAGAGAATCATCCGCGGAAGCTAAGGCAGTACAATTGTCTTTAGCCTGAAGTTCTTTCTCCCTGATGAAATTCTCGGAAAACTTTTTTCCTTTAAGGGGTGCAGCCTCAGGACAAACTTTCCGATATTGTTTAAGAAGAGAATCTAAAACATCTCCATCATTCCCGAAATTGGCAGTAACTTCACAATCAAATTTTGTGGTACGGAGTAAGTTGTGCTTGACTACTTCCATTCCAGACGGCCATTCATCATCTTCTAAAAGAGCTTCAAACTTTCGAGCCTCCCTCATTGCACTACAAGCACTCTCAAACTGCTCTACTGTTACCTTATACGATGCTGCTTTGAACTTGTCCGTTCTAGAAATTTCCCTCAGCCGGTGAAGCGTGTTGATTTGATTCTTTTCTCCGTCCGGACCTGAGGCTCTCATGAACTTTGTCGCGGACTTGATTGAAGTTATGTTGATGAATTTCCTGTATACTCGACAATCGGTGCATCGCATATTCATGGATTTTTCCAGCGGTTTATATTCAGCAGAACTTGGTTCTGCCAAATCCGGGTGCTCTTCGTTCATGATTACTCCGATCTCATGTATTACACTTAGTGGAAGTCTAACTGCTGTTGTTGCTGCTTGTCTTATAGTATTGTCTTTCAGATGCGTACAACCATCATACGCTGAAGTGATCTGTTTCGCAGATGGAGCTCTACCATTCGACATGGTCTTCAATCCGTCAGCTTCATCTCTTAAACCGACCAAAGTATCATAGAAAGTTGATTCGATGTAAAAGGATGCATCATGTTTCTTATTCTGATGCCTTCCTAATTACTTCAAAGTTTGGAAGCTGTGTCCGCCTTTCAGAATAGTCACAGGCCACAAGAAAGACTCCCAGTGTTCTGGATCTTCGTCTATTAATTCACGAATAGCAGTCATTCTGTCCATTCCGTCTACTACTCCGTACCAGACAGAACGATCTTCTGCTTTTTCTGCAGCTTGGGATTCAGAGATAGGTTCCCCGTCCGAGCCGAGTTTAGATCGGAAGAAGTCCAACACATGTCTTTTCAAACCTCCCGTTAGCTCTACAACAATAGCATTATCAGATCCAGCAACAAATCCATCTCCAATATTCTCCATGGGGATTTCATCTCTCTTTCCCGAAGAAACTGTGGAACCTCCACTGAATATAGACTTCAATCTCAAGACACCAGAGCGGGATATTTGACGAATTGATGTCAACGGAATGCAAGATCGAGGATCTACACGGCTTTTTGTCGAGCCTTCCATGATATCAGCGAACAATGCTTTAACGGATGCATCCTCCCGACCAGAACTAGGTTCTGTCGAGCTCATTTTGTGCTTTGCTTGAAAGAATCGCTTACTCATCTTCTGGTCACAATCGAGTTCTGAGTAAAACTGTGGTTTCGCGCTGTGAACTTGACCAGGCTGAACCTTTGTCCAGAAACGAGGAACGAAAATGACAGGATAATTGAATGATTGGAGCCTCCTTTTGCTACATGAAGAAGTTTCTCGCAAGTGTTGAGTTCCATGATAAGTAAGTCAGTGAACCTTTTACGAGTTCAAAATTTGTAAAGTTGCATTCCAGTCAGATTTCATTCCTCCCAATCAATCTGCATTTCGAGAGCAGTACTTTCGGCACATCTGGCAATCACATGGTCATCAGACAGATGAGAAACTATATAGAAGTGATGTATGGAATAGAAAGCCGGGCCAATGGTGTCGTTTATCTGTCTAGAAAATATCAATATTTGACAACAGATATTTTGTTCTATCCTTCGCATAACCAATAGAAACGTTTTTCACATAGACTGCATTGAGTGACCATAATTGGTGGGCTTAGGGCCCAAAATTTTTTGATATTCCGATGGCAATTTTGAAGGGTATAGTCTCGCGAGGTTACATTCAAATGGAAATAATCGTCCCGAGATGATGTGTCAGAATGCTCAAGCTAATCTTAGGACATGAAACCTATGCATCAAATATCAATATTCGCGGATAGGTATCAATCTTGTCCAACTTGGAGGATGTATTCACCTCCCGTGTCACATTTTCTGGTCCGTATAGTCGACAGAACAATAGTTCCAATTAATTCCGAACGTCTCTTTTGGGCTGGAAGCTTCTGAACAGAAAGTCATTCTGATGATATAACCAGAACACAGTTCTTTTTCACCTAAACTTTATGGAGAGTACATATGGGATTTTAATAGCTTCGCAACGGTTACTGGGTCTAAACCGTTCTGGTCATTTCTGGGCGGGACGCTTCGAGACAGAACAAGGTTCTGATGCGAGAACCAGAACACAGTTCAGTGTTACTTAAATTTCTTGCAATCTACAAAGGGAATTTGGATAGTCTCGTAGTGTTTTCGGGCTCCGGAAGAAGTTGTGAACCTTTCTGTACAAGTGTAAAGGTTTTTGGAAAGTTTACAGAACACAAAAATTTTTAAGTTCGTATCAAATATCAATTGTGTTGCTGGAAGCTTCCAGCCAGAGCGACGTTATGATACAAATTTCAGAACATCGTTCTGTTTTTATTTAATTGCGTTGTAGCTGCTACTCTACATTGGCGAAATGTGATGGGTTGTCAGAAAAACCATGGAAGTTACAGTGAAACGGAAGACTCTAGCGAAAAAGTCTCCTCGCACATCCCCGGTCGTCAATATCCGTTCTACGGTAGGGAGGAAAGCGCCACGTTCAGCCAACTATGGCTCCTCCCGCTCTGGGAAACGCATCCAAGAAGCTCAGGCTAGCGGCCTAAAGGCGAAGAGGGCTACCAAAGCCATTGAAATTGAGAAAAGGGTAAGTGACAAGGAGCTAAAAAATTTAACCTGCTGTAAGGATTTCTGCTTCAAGCATGTTGATGGAAAAAAGCTCTGTGAAGACCTGAAAAGAGTTGCGAAAATGAACAAAGCGGAGCGGCGTTTATTTCTGGAATCACTGTTCGTGAAGGATTTCAAGTGTTACAAATATGGCACAATACGAGTTTGTTATGTGTTTCTAATGTCTACGTTCCTTTATTCAAGAGATATTCTATGGAAGACTAGGAGGATATTGTCAGGTAACAACGTAGAAGAACAGCAGGGTGATGAAAAAGACAATATATCTGAGCAGTGCATTGATTTCGGAGATGGTGGTGGCGATGGAAGCGGTGATAATGGTAGTAATGGTTCCGATGAAGACGATTGTGTCGAACGTTGTGATAGTGATGAAAAATATGCAGCCAATTCATTTGTTATTCTCAAAGGAGACGGTTGTACATCTGAGGAGCCTTTCTGGCTTGGCAAGATTCTCTCAACGAAGAAAGATCGAGAAGGCAACGTCTCCCACTTCAAATTGCACTGGTACAAGAAGTGTGCAGGTCATGCACTAACCTGCAAATACCAACCTTGTGTGCTACCAAAGACTGGTCGTGCTTGGACAGATTCAGTTAGTGTAAGTTCTGCTATTCTAGATGTACCTTATCTTCGAGGAGGAGTGCTAGATACATTTACTCTCGAAACACTTCGACGTCAACTAGATCTATGGGAGTAGAAACATAAATGTCAGCAACCATTTTACTCTTCCGTCATGCTAGTGAATAGCGACGACAGGAGGTTATCTGCTGATAAGCGTGATGCGTGAGCTGAACACTAGAAAAAGTCATCAACAATCCGTTAGTGTGCGCGATTTCGCAGAATTGGTACAAACTTGAGGCATATTGGGCTCAACTGGGAGCAACGAGACGGAGGTGAGCGTCAACTTGCCATGCAATGGAAACACAGCGCAGAACTTCAATAGTGCTGCCATGTCGTTGCGCGCCAAATCCGCTCCCATAGAAACGACGCCAATCGGTCCTGAAAGCTGCTTTGAAGATTGCTCAAAGTTTGTAAATATACTAGCCACTCCCTTCCACGTCTGCTTCCAAAGCATTTCGCTCTAACAGACATATTCAATTCCTTCTCGCGTAGTACTCGAAAATTCATCGCGCGTTCTCGACTCGTCCGGATTTTCTCCGCCACCATACTCGCGCTGTCCAATGGTTCTGGTACTGTCTCCCCGTCCACCTTTAGAATCACATCGCCCATAGTAAGACCAGCTTTTGCCCCGCACCATTGCTGTCCACTATGTTTGCAATCGTCACACCAGCGTTGAACGAGTACGTCGGTAGCCCGATTGACGAAACAGACGTGAAAATTGCAGCCCATGCTAGAATAATATTCACAATAACCCCAGCCGAGATCACAATCGCTCGATCCAGAACAGGACGATTTTGTAACAAGTCAGGATCGTCGTCGATCTTCTCCTCCTCCGTCTCCGCGTCGATACGCGAATGTTCCGGAACGCTACATAACCTCCCAGTGCCAGAGCTCTTACAGTGAATTCCATCTCCGAATCGTCCGCCGTGAATGAGAATAGCTTGGGACCAAACCCAATACAAAAGTTCTTCACCCGACTCCCCTGTAGTCTAGCGGCTAGATAATGACCGCTTTCGTGAATGAAAATGATAAATCCGAGCAGGAAGATGCCGGCACTCGTGCTTCGCTGCCGGTTGTCGAGCGCCATTCACCGCAAGGTTAGAATGTTGTGAAACAGAGCGCGATGGATACGACCAACGGAGATTCTACAACTGCGAGAAGAAGACGCCAGCCAGGTGAGCGCCACTCCAAAGCCCATGCCGAGAGCCGTCATGATGATCCAGATCATTTCGTCATGTTTCTTATAGTCACTCTTCGTCTGTGTTTTCGGAAGTGGACGCGGACGTCCAGTCTCTCTAGTACGGGTCCTAGTCGGCCCCGAGATTTACTAGAACAAATGAACGTCCGCGTCCAAAAAAAATAAATTTTTGGATGCGGACGTCCACTTTCTCTAGTACATATGGCGGAATACTAGGGCCCGACATCCACTTTCTCTAGTACATATGGCGGAATACTAGGGCCCGACATCCACTTTCTCTTGTACATATGGCGGAATACTAGGGCCAGACATCCACTTTCTCTAGTACATATGGCGGAATACTAGGACCCGACATCCAGTATACAATATATCAGCGAAAACCGGGAGGGAATAAATTACAGCGGATGGTAAATTCAGGGCCCATATCGGACCGTATTTTATTCTCTCATTTACGAAACTGCTCGTATACAATACGTCTCTCTAGAATAGGAAATACATATCTGGTCAGAATAGGAAATAAATACCCGGTTAGAATAGGAAATACGTATCCAGCCAGAATACGAAATACGTATCCAGTCAGAATACGGAATACGTCTGTGTTCTCGGAAATGGACGCGGACGTCCACAACCTCTAGTACACCTAGTATTACTAGGCGGACGTCCATGTTCTCCAGTATTTTTGGATGTCCGCCTAGAACCGGACGTCCATGCGGTCTAGTACGTCTAGTATTACTAGGGCGACATTCATTGTTTCTAGTACCACGGATGTCCCCCTCGGGATGGACTTCCGCCATGTCTATGTCCACCTAGGACGGGCGCCGGTTCAGAAATTCAAAAATTTCGACCCCAGAAATTTCTGCCGCCGTGCTCGACATGGATGTCCGCATCCATCACGGCGACCACTCTATTTTTCCTTGTCGGTCGACTCCAATTTCGTCTTTAATTTTTTCATCCTCTCGCTCACACCCCCTTCCTGTTGGTGCTCACCTCCCCCGTACTGTACCTCAAACACCCCCAATACCACTCTAGCACGCATTTTCAGATACCTATCCCCGCTTCCACGGTGCACACCTCCATTCCATACCTACTTTTCTGCTCTACCGTACAGATTTCGTATAACCAGTCCTCATACTACCTCAGAATAGGGCAAAACACCCCCTATCTCCTCGACCATGCTCTCCCCCATCACCTTTGAAACGTATTGTTCTTCAGTACCCTCTCTCCTCTACCCTCAACCCCTCTCCTTCGCCCTCTACACAAACTTCCCCTGCAGCTTACTCTTCCAAACCTCTCACTCACTCCCATCCCGTACCCGACCTGCTCCACCCCTCCCTCCCTCAGCTGCTCCATGCCCCCACGCCATCCGCATCTTCGATACCGTATACACACCACCACCACGGCCACGCTCCCGCACTGCGGGGTGGCTCCCCCGCCGTATCCCCAGAAACCTCCCCGCTCTGAAACACATATCAACCCCCCACTTCGCACCCTTCCTCCCACTCCCCTCCCTCCCCAAATACAATAACCCCCTTCTTCTCCATCACATCCCCACTCACCACAGCCAGAACAGACGCCACCCCCTCCCCTTCTTTCTCCTCACTTTCCTAAAAACCCCTCCTCTCGGCGCCTTCAACCGCACCCTCCTACGGTCCCACCTAAACACCTCCTCCGCCCTCACTACCCCAACACCCCGCAGCGTCTCCCCAATCCCCATAATATGCTTGTCGGCACTCCTCTCCGAATCACAATCCATTCTAACCCGCACTCCGTACATTTCCACCTCCCCCTGTACCATCCCAAGATTCCATCCCCCCACAGAACACATCCTCATACCACAGAAGAATTTTCTTCCTCTCATACCTCATCCTTAAAACCTCCATCAGCTCCATGTAAATTTCGATGAAAATATTTTCTCTACTATGCAATCTCAAACATGTATGAGCCTATGCCTTTCCGCTTTGTCAACCCTGAATATTGGTACTCATGTATTCATAAAATAGGGCCACCCACATCCCTATCCCGTTCTGCAAGCTTTACAAACCACTAGACGCATACTCCACAACTATACAACAAACACTACTCGCTATTTCAGACGACGCGGTACACAAGTAGCGTAGTGTCAACCTTCCGTGACGCCTTCCCTGATGCGTACAAGTGGGAAACACGTCTAGACGTATATCAGAACTGAGTGCGGGAATTTTCGGCACAGGAGATGCTGGGCCACCAAATTGATTTTTCGGAAATTTTAGAATTTCTGGGCTGGCCAGCAATGCAATCGAGCTGGACATCCACCGGACGTCCATTTCAGGTTGGTCGCGAGAGGGTGGGGCGGGACCATGATGAAACAAGGACCAAGACCTTTCCTGACGTGTTGAGCCTGAAATCGACCCTTCGTGAGACGCGATTTTGGCTTACAGTTGGTGCTAATAGAAGCCAGTGATAGCCCCGATCGGGGCGGCAGCCGGCTCCGGCTTACAGTTGGTGCTTACAGACGCCAGTGATAGCCCCCGATCGGGGCCGGCGGTCGGTTCCTGGGGCCGTTGTGGCCAAATTAGACACCCTGATTTGAATTAAAATTTGGGCTATTCTCAAAAACATGCACATGTGAACATGTTTTTGAGATGGGGGTGTGCCGTACGGCACAATCGACCGCCCAAATCGTTGATTTTTGCAAGATTTTTTGTGCCCGAAATTTTAGAATTTCTGGGCTGGCCAGCAGTGCATCTGAGCTGGACATCCACCGGACGTCCATTTCAGGTTGGTCGTGTGCTGCCTACATCCACGCATTGCAGAAACTAAGCCAGCGGGTTCACTACTAATACAAAGTACACGGAATATGAGTAACGTGATAGGTGAGTAGTGTTTGTGTTGAGGGAGTAAGGCGGGACCATTATGAAACACGGAAGAAGATGCGTACCTAGCATAACTTAGGCTTGAAGCCTGGAATCGACCCATCTTTCGGCGCCATTTAGCCTCACAGTTAGTGCTTACAGAAGCCAGTGATGACCCCGCTCGGGGCGGCGGTCGGTTCCTGGGGCCGTTGTGGCCAAATTAGACACCCTGATTTGAATTAAAATTTGGGCTATTCTCAAAAACATGCACATGTGAACATGTTTTTGAGATGGGGGTGTGCCGTACGGCACAATCGACCGCCCAAATCGTTGATTTTTGCAAGATTTTTTGTGCCCGAAATTGTAGAATTTCTGGGCTGGCCAGCAGTGCATCTGAGATGGACATCCACCGGACGTCCATTTCAGGTTGGTCGTGTGCTGCCTACATCCACGCATTGCAGCAACTAAGCAGGCGAGTTCACTACTCATACAAAGTGCACGGAGTACGAGTAACGTGATGGGTGAGTAGTGTTTGTCGTGGAGGAGTAAGGCAGGACCATGATGGAACAGGGGAAACGATGTCACCCTAGCATAACTTAGGCTTGAAGCCTGGAATCGACCCATCGTTAGGCGCCATTTAGCCTTACAGTTAGTGCTTACAGAAGCCAGTGATGACCCCGCTCGGGGCGGCGGTTCCGGTGCCTGGGGCCGTTGTGGCCAAATTAGACACCCTGATTTGAATTAAAATTTGGGCTATTCTCAAAAACATGCACATGTGAACATGTTTTTGAGATGGGGGTGTGCCGTACGGCACAATCGACCGCCCAAATCGATGTTTTTTGCAATATTTTTTTGTGCCCGAAATTGTAGAATTTCTGGGCCGGCCAGGAATGCATCTGAGTTGGACATCCACCGGACGTCCATTTCAGGTGATCGTGTATCGTGCACGTCCAGCCATTACCAGAAGCAAGTTGGCGATGAAGCACGTATAAACCCAATTGTTCTGCTATTTCTAGCATAGACCATCGAGTCTAGAGATGTGAGGGAATCGTCCTGGAATCATGCTCCAACCCACTAGGGAATGGACAATCTAGTTTGAAAGCATGGAACGGAAGTGCATTATAGTAGGTTCATAGATTGAAAGTGATAAAGGAGATGATTATATTCTCGATAATTGTTTGCTAAAGTAGTTGTTGTTAAGATATCTAGCCGTCGGAAAACTGTTCTTCCTCTTCGTCCTCACTATGATAGTGAACTAGATATCCAGGTTGTCCCGGCAGAAGAGGCACTACCGGGGCCACACTCGGTGTGTGCATTACATCCTTGCGAGGTTCTGTCGTCTTCATCCGCATCATTCGGAGCTGCCCTGTCTTCGGCCTACCATCTTTCTTGACCGGGATGGGAACAACTGTCTTGTGGCGAACATTGACAGTGCCGGTTGACTTTGCCTTGCAGACCGGCGCGGAGCATTGGCGATGACTTCTTCTTCGAATCCCAACCGCCTGATGAAACCAAACGAAACATTGTCGGGAATCGGATACGACGCATTCCTGAAATACGTGTGATACCTCGTTGTCGTGTGTGACACAACTCTGTCGACATGCCCTGCCCCGGCATGTTGTACATGGCCGTGACCGATGAAGACTGAACGTGGCGGAACGATTACCTTCTTCAGCTTCATCGTCTTGGCGTACATATCTAATTCCAGCGCTTTGGAAAAGACGTACTTGTGGGACCCTGGACACACCCAGATAGGGAATGGGTCATCTCCGTTGGCAATAACAAAGTAACCCGGAAGTTGATCTTTGCGGTCGCGAGGAGGAACAGGGAAATCATTGTGTGGGACCTGCCGAGGACACCCCTTTCCCGTTATCAAAAACCGTCCCCCAGATGCCGGCATGACAAGTTTTTCTCCCGGTAAACCGCACTCCTCCAGCCCTGTCAGCCGGACAAGGATTCCCAACCACACATCCAGCAGGGCTCGCCGCGTCACAAACTTGAACCGGTCGATATGCGTCTCATCGTTCTCGGCATAGTCAACCAGGCAGTGGCGCGTAGACGTGAAGCGAGCCCTCCCCTCATTCCGGTTCTTCTCGTCTGTTTCATCGTCCCCCGTATTGACAATGGGACTCCACAGCTGCCGGTTCCCAGGGTCCTTGTGCACCTGCTCCCCTCCCACGTTCCCAAAAAGTACCGAAACAATTCCTGGTTAGGAATTTCTTCCATGAGACCCAAGTCAAATGGGAACTTGTCCGACGCATCTAGGTAGCTTACATCCGCGAAATTGTGCATCACCGTATACCCTCGCTCGTTGATTTCCGTTCGGCAATTGTGGAAGTACGCCTACCAGTGCCGGCCTCATACGAATCCTTCC